>CAXHJY010000275.1:0-105000 GCA_964016885.1 Eledone cirrhosa | reverse complement strand
ACACCTTCAGATTTATGCCTGTGATTATTGGGGCACTGGGGTATGTTAGAAACTGCCTCAATACAAATCTTGAGAAGCTGGGCTTCACAGGAACAGAAAGAACACAATTAGTTAGGAAATTACAAGTACAATCCATTAATGGAACAGTAAAAATATGTTAAACATTCCAAAAATTTTGCATCTAATAACTGCATATACACATGTACATATGCACACATACAACTCAAAACATACATCCACACATACAATAACATCCATACCTACACACACACATGCATGCAGACATACATATCTACCTAGTTGATGTTGTATAAATTCCAATGAGAGAGTCTTGTGTCTATATTAGAAACTGACTCTCTCTCTATTGGTAAAATTTTGTGAAATTATAAAACCAGAAGAACGAACGAACGAGCCGTTTGTAAACAAAGCCTGCTTTGTGTCTCCCTATATGTATGTATGTGTGTGTGTGTGTATGTATGTGTGCGCGTGTGTGTATGTGTGCGCACGCAAGCGCGTACATATAAACACATACATACATATAGGGAGACTCAAAGCAGGTTTTGTTTACAAACAGCTAGTGAATTTGAAAATTAGGTAGTAATATGTGCTTACAACACATTATACTAAACAGAATTAGTCTGTGAGGATTAAAAAAAAAAAAAGATGGTTTATGTCCCATATACGTCAATACTCATCCTTTTTTTTCCATTCAGAAGGTTTTTCAAAAAATCCCAACTAACAGACTAATTCTATTTAGTCAAATACAGCGTAACCACATATTACTACCTAATTTTCAAATTTGCTAGCTGTTTGTAAACAAAACCTGCTTTGTGTTTCCCTATTTATATATATATATATATATATTAGGATTGGTGCTCTGAAATAGCGATGTATACATGAATGTATGTATAGTATATTTGGCAATATACCATATGTTTAATTAAAAACATTTAGAAGACCATACGCTATCGGTTTTAAAGTAGTGACTATGTCACTTACTTCTTTTCGGTGAAAGTGAAAGAAGCTAACAGTCTGTTTCACGCTGTTTGGCGATCATCAGAGCCACACACTCCCTGCTTCCGCCAAAAATTATAGAAGCTGGATTCTTATAAATTCCAGTAGTAATCAGGAGCTGATTATACAGAGCGATTGCCGGTTCAGCAAAAATTAGGTATTAGGATAATGTTTTTAATTAAACATACGGTATATTGCCAAATATACTATACATACATTCACATCGCTATTTCAGAGCAACAATCCTAATACCTAATTTTTGTTGGACCGGCAATCGCTCTATATAATCAGCTCCTGATTATTAGTGGAATTCTATAAGAATCCAGCTTCTATAATTTTCGGCGGAAGAGGGCTGTACGTAGTTCTGATGATTGCCAACAGCGGGAAACAGTGTTAGCTTCCCTCCCTTCTTTCGACGAAAAGAAGTAATTGACATAGTCACTACTTTAAAACCGATAGTGTATGGTCTTCAAAATGTTTTTAATTAAACACAGTATATTGCCAAATATACTATACATACATATATATATATATATATATATATATATATATATATATATATATATATATATTATACAAACAAATAATAATTCAATTTATGGTTAAATAGTGTGAATATTTTTTCTTACCGTTCTGCTTATTTTTTTCTTCTGCAAGAACTTTTTTGGTCCATTCTGAATATGATGGAAACTCCTCAGCTGTTTCTTCATCATTTGTTCCCTTTTCTGAACTCTCTTTATTTTCAGTTTTATCTGTCTGAGTTGTTCCATCAGATTTTGCTGAAGACTCAGCTAAAGTGACATCTTTTTCAGCAGTCTCTACAGAAATTTCTTTTACATTAGGTTGAGGATCCTCAGGCCTGAAACATAACCAATACATCAATTAACTTCTCCAGCATACAACTTTAACCAATTCATGGCTGAGAGAAGTGGAGATAGAGAGAGAAGATGGAGAGAGAGTGAAGGGGGATACAGAGTGAAGAGGGAGGGAGCAAAAGGAGAGAGCAGAAAGAGAGAGAACTTAAAATGAAACTGTTCTATAATATGAGTTATTGAATCCTTATGCTATATTTTCAGCCTGGCAGAACCTGTCCAGAGGAACAACAATAATTCTTACATTGCTTCTATTTCTTCTGCTTGTTTTACACTGTCTGCAATAGGTTCTGGATTACTAACTGTCATAGTTGATTCAGAAGAGACTTGGACATGTTCAGTTGAAACTTTGGACGGTATTACCTCAGCAACTACAGGAGAAATTCTTTCGGAATGTTCAGATCTATAAAAAATAAAGACAGATTTCAAATTACAGGTAAAATTCCGTTATGACAAATTTTTTTTCAATCCCTGGCCACACACTCTCATTATAAACAATTTTCCGTTACAATTCTTTTTTGATACCCTTTGAATTTCGCTGTATTACAAGTATACTAGCACAACCTTAAATTATAAATAATCAATTAGAATTAACTTCAAATTGTAAAAACAAACAAAATAATGAATTTTAAATGTATGTTAGCTTAACCCTTTAGCATTTAAACCGGCCAGAATTCTCTCACCTCTTTCTGTTCAAACCGGCCATAACTGACTATTCATACTGATGTTAAGGTATTGTTCTCAAAATAAATAACATAAAAATCTCATAGATTCAATATTATGTGCGATAATATGTGAGGTAAAGTGTTTACCACGAAAATACAATAGTATATATAGAGTAATGTAAGTGGTATGGTAAAGTTAGTGAAGGAGCATGGCTTAGTGGTTAGAGAATTGGATTCACAATCATGAGGACAATGATTGTTAGATGAACAAGTACCAGGAAATGCCAGTGGAAGGAAGATGCAGAAGAGGTAGACCAAGAAAGACCTGGGTAGAGGTTGTGAGATCACTGAGACAATGACAAAGGAAGGCGATGTGTGGAGAGATACTGTGATGAAAGGACCTGTGCAACCCATGCAAGTGTGGTAAAGCGGATATAAAAATAATAATTATGATGATGATTATGATACTACTATATCCCTGCATTTTGTAAAAAGCAATGAAAAGGGCTGGTGCAAGGAAAGTCACCTGCCACAGTGTTTTTAGTCCTATTCAACCTGTCCTATTATGTAAAAACAGACATAAAATAACGGTGATAATAATGGTTTCTGATTTAGGCACAAGGCCAACAATTTTTGTGGGAGGGGAAGTCGAAATCAACCCCAGTACATTACTGGTACTTCATTTTACTGACCCTGTAAGTGATAATAAAAACAATGAGTACATACTTCAATAACTAACCACAATTTCCTCCTCTTATAACATAAAGTATTTGTTTCAAGAATTAGAAATTGAGACTTTAACGCTTTAACATTTACATTACTCTATATATACTATTATATTTTCACAGTAAATGCTTTACCTCACATAATTATCTTTTGATAATTATTTTGAGAACAATACATTAACATAAGTATGAGCAGTCAGTTATGGCTGGTTTTAACAGAAAGAGATGAGAGAATTCTGGCCAGGTAGAGTCGGTTTAAATGCTAAAGGGTTAAATAAAAAATGAACGTCCTTTATGTAGACACCACTTACACATATTTCATAGTCAAAATTCAATTACTATATTCATAATTGTGAAGGCACATGGCTTAGTGGTTAGAGCATTGGGCTAGCAATCGAAAGGTTGTGAGTTCAATTCTCAGACCGGGTGATGTGTTGTTTCCTTGAGCAAGACACTTTATTTCACATTGCTCCAGTTTACTCAGCAGTAGAAATGAGATGATAGGACTGGGGTCCCTATCATTCCACTGCAAAGTGGTTGTGGAGGGGCCACGGCAAAAAAGCACCCAGCACTCACTGTAAATGAGGTTGGTGCTAGGAAGCGCATCCAGCTGTAGAAATCAAGCCAGAATCAGTTTCCATATGAGCAAGACAAGGTCAGCCGTCCGGACACAGCCCACAACAGGACAACCCATCTAACCCATGCTAGTGTGGAAGAATGGACATAAACGGTGATGATGTTGATGATGATGATTAAAAATAAAAAAGAAAAGAAAAAAGCAACTGTAAGTATTGCCCTGCTTACTATTCAAAGCATTAAATCAGGCTTTAGCATATCATTCTCAGGAACCAATTGCATCATGAACAAGCAAAGGAAAACTGCTATGTGGTTACTCGATCTGCTAGAAATAGCAGCCAAATATTTGTATGATTATACACTACCATCATTATCATGAACATTTTACATCTGATTTCCGTACTGACATGAGTTGGATGGATTGTCATGGTCCGAGACTAGATGGATTGTCAAGGTCCCAGACCAGATAGGTTGTCAAGGTCCCAGACCAGATGTGTTGGGTTGACACATCTTGCTCATTCGTTCCCTAATTGGCAGGATTTCTATGGCTAGATGCCTTTCCTAATGCCAACCACCTTACAGGGTACATTCTTTTGTGGTACCACCAAGAATGGACATTAAACGGTGATGATGGTAGGACAGTAACCAGTTCCATATAAGCAAGACAGTCATCTGATCTGGCTTGTCTCACATTGGGACAACTTGTCTAACCCATGCTAGCATGGAAGAATGGACATTAAATGGTGATAATAATGATGATGGTAGGACAGTAATCTTATCTGACTCTCTTACAATTCTACCAATCCATAACCCTGGTCTGATGCTTTATTTCATAGACACCATGAGATTTAGGGAGTAGAGAGTTAGAACAAATATTGCACAGCCTTTTCTACCATGTTTTAACCCTTTTGATACAATCCCAGTCAGGTTTGATTCCACCATGTAGCACCTCTGGCAAGTGCTTTCCATTATAGGGTTCAGACCAATCACTAATTTGTGAGTGATATTTGGTATAGGGAAACCATTGGAAGAAGTACCAGAAAAAAAGGAAATAATTAATTACTGGATTCATCACACACACACCCTCCCCTCCCACAGTAAAACAGAACAAAAATTTGAATTTGGTCAAAGTTCAGGCTTATACAATATTGGCAATGATCAGTGTGTGTGTGTGCGTGTATGTGCTTGAACGTGCGTGTGTGACATACTTTCACTAAGTTTATTGATTTCCGACACTGTGCATAAAACCCTGTGTTAGCAATCAATAATCTTAAAAGAAAATGTAAATGTCATACATACTGTGGTGGCTGTCATTGTATATAAGATAGTCTGTCATACATACTGTGGTGGCTGTCATTGTATATAAGATAGTCTGTCATACATACTGTGGTGGCTGTCATTGTATATAAGGTAGTCTGTCATACATACTGTGGTGGCTGTCATTGTATATAAGATAGTCTGTCATACATACTGTGGTGGCTGTCATTGTATATAAGATAGTCTGTCATACATACTGTGGTGGCTGTCATTGTATATAAGATAGTCTGCCATACATACTGTGGTGGCTGTCATTGTATATAAGCCAGTCTGTCATACATGCTGTGGTGGCTGTCATTGTATATAAAATAGTCTGTCATACATACTGTGGTGGCTGTCATTGTATATAAGATAGTCTGTCATACATACTGTGGTGGCTGTCATTGTATATAAGATAGTCTTTCATACATACTGTGGTGGCTGTCATTGTATATAAGCCACTCTGTCATACATACTGTGGTGGCTGTCATTGTATATAAGCCAGTCTGTCATACATACTGTGGTGGCTGTCATTGTATATAAGCCAGTCTGTCATACATACTGTGGTGGCTGTCATTGTATATAAGCCAGTCTGTCATACATACTGTGGTAGCTGTCATTGTATATAAGCCAGTCTGTCATACATACTGTGGTGGCTGTCATTGTATATAAGCCAGTCTGTCATACATACTGTGGTGGCTGTCATTGTATATAAGCCAGTCTGTCATACATACTGTGGTGGCTGTCATTGTATATAAGATAGTCTGTCATACATACTGTGGTGGCTGTCATTGTATATAAGCCAGTCTGTCATACATACTGTGGTGGCTGTCATTGTATATAAGCCAGTCTGTCATACATACTGTGGTGGCTGTCATTGTATATAAGATAGTCTGTCATACATACTGTGGTGGCTTTCATTGTATATAAGCCAGTCTGTCATACATACTGTGGTGGCTGTCATTGTATATAAGATAGTCTGTCATACATACTGTGGTGGCTGTCATTGTATATAAGATAGTCTGTCATACATACTGTGGTCGCTGTCATTGTATATAAGATAGTCTGTCATACATACTGTGGTGGCTGTCATTGTATATAAGATAGTCTGTCATACATACTGTGGTGGCTGTCATTGTATATAAGATAGTCTGTCATACATACTGTGGTGGCTTTCATTGTATATAAGCCAGTCTGTCATACATACTGTGGTGGCTGTCATTGTATATAAGGTAGTCTGTCATACATACTGTGGTGGCTGTCATTGTATATAAGATAGTCTGTCATACATACTGTGGTCGCTGTCATTGTATATAAGATAGTCTGTCATACATACTGTGGTGGCTGTCATTGTATATAAGATAGTCTGTCATACATACTGTGGTGGCTGTCATTGTATATAAGATAGTCTGTCATACATACTGTGGTGGCTTTCATTGTATATAAGATAGTCTGTCATACATACTGTGGTGGCTGTCATTGTATATAAGATAGTCTGTCATACGTACTGTGGTGGCTGTCATTGTATATAAGGTAGTCTGTCATACATACTGTGGTGGCTGTCATTGTATATAAGCCAGTCTGTCATACATACTGTGGTGGCTGTCATTGTATATAAGATAGTCTGTCATACATACTGTGGTGGCTGTCATTGTATATAAGATAGTCTGTCATACATACTGTGGTGGCTGTCATTGTATATAAGCCAGTCTGTCATACATACTGTGGTAGCTGTCATTGTATATAAGATAGTCTGTCATACATACTGTGGTGGCTGTCATTGTATATAAGATAGTCTGTCATACATACTGTGGTGGCTGTCATTGTATAGAAGATAGTCTGTCATACATACTGTGGTGGCTGTCATTGTATATAAGATAGTCTGTCATACATACTGTGGTGGCTGTCATTGTATATGAGATAGTCTGTCATACATACTGTGGTGGCTGTCATTGTATATAAGATAGTCTGTCATACATACTGTGGTGGCTGTCATTGTATATAAGCCAGTCTGTCATACATACTGTGGTAGCTGTCATTGTATATAAGCCAGTCTGTCATACATACTGTGGTAGCTGTCATTGTATATAAGATAGTCTGTCATACATACTGTGGTAGCTGTCATTGTATATAAGCCAGTCTGTCATACATACTGTGGTAGCTGTCATTGTATATAAGCCAGTCTGTCATACATACTGTGGTGGCTGTCATTGTATATAAGATAGTCTGTCATACATACTGTGGTGGCTGTCATTGTATATAAGATAGTCTGTCATACATACTGTGGTGGCTGTCATTGTATATAAGATAGTCTGTCATACATACTGTGGTGGCTTTCATTGTATATAAGCCAGTCTGTCATACATACTGTGGTGGCTGTCATTGTATATAAGATAGTCTGTCATACATACTGTGGTCGCTGTCATTGTATATAAGATAGTCTGTCATACATACTGTGGTGGCTGTCATTGTATATAAGATAGTCTGTCATACATACTGTGGTGGCTGTCAGTGTATATAAGATAGTCTGTCATACATACTGTGGTGGCTGTCATTGTATATAAGATAGTCTGTCATACATACTGTGGTGGCTGTCAGTGTATATAAGATAGTCTGTCATACATACTGTGGTGGCTGTCATTGTATATAAGATAGTCTGTCATACATACTTTGGTGGCTGTCAGTGTATATAAGATAGTCTGTCATACATACTGTGGTGGCTGTCATTGTATATAAGCCAGTCTGTCATACATACTGTGGTGGCTGTCATTGTATATAAGATAGTCTGTCATACATACTGTGGTGGCTTTCATTGTATATAAGCCAGTCTGTCATACATACTGTGGTGGCTGTCATTGTATATAAGATAGTCTGTCATACATACTGTGGTCGCTGTCATTGTATATAAGATAGTCTGTCATACATACTGTGGTCGCTGTCATTGTATATAAGATAGTCTGTCATACATACTGTGGTCGCTGTCATTGTATATAAGATAGTCTGTCATACATACTGTGGTCGCTGTCATTGTATATAAGATAGTCTGTCATACATACTGTGGTGGCTGTCATTGTATATAAGATAGTCTGTCATACATACTGTGGTGGCTGTCATTGTATATAAGCCACTCTGTCATACATACTGTGGTGGCTGTCATTGTATATAAGATAGTCTGTCATACATACTGTGGTGGCTGTCATTGTATATAAGCCAGTGTCATACATACTGTGGTGGCTGTCATTGTATATAAGATAGTCTGTCATACATACTGTGGTGGCTGTCATTGTATATAAGCCAGTCTGTCATACATACTGTGGTGGCTGTCATTGTATATAAGATAGTCTGTCATACATACTGTGGTAGCTGTCATTGTATATAAGATAGTCTGTCATACATACTGTGGTGGCTGTCATTGTATATAAGCCAGTCTGTCATACATATTGTGGTGGCTGTCATTGTATATAAGATAGTCTGTCATACATACTGTGGTGGCTGTCATTGTATATAAGCCAGTCTGTCATACATATTGTGGTGGCTGTCATTGTATATAAGATAGTCTGTCATACATACTGTGGTGGCTGTCATTGTATATAAGCCAGTCTGTCATACATATTGTGGTGGCTGTCATTGTATATAAGATAGTCTGTCATACATACTGTGGTGGCTGTCATTGTATATAAGATAGTCTGTCATACATACTGTGGTGGCTGTCATTGTATAGAAGCCAGTCTGTCATACATACTGTGGTGGCTGTCATTGTATATAAGATAGTCTGTCATACATACTGTGGTGGCTGTCATTGTATAGAAGCCAGTCTGTCATACATACTGTGGTGGCTGTCATTGTATATAAGCCACTCTGTCATACATACTGTGGTGGTTGTCATTGTATATAAGATAGTGTGTCATACATACTGTGGTGGCTGTCATTGTATATAAGATAGTCTGTCATACATACTGTGGTGGCTGTCATTGTATATAAGATAGTCTGTCATACATACTGTGGTGGCTGTCATTGTATATAAGATAGTCTGTCATACATACTGTGGTGGCTGTCATTGTATATAAGGTAGTCTGTCATACATACTGTGGTGGCTGTCATTGTATATAAGCCAGTCTGTCATACATACTGTGGTGGCTGTCATTGTATATAAGATAGTCTGTCATACATACTGTGGTGGCTGTCATTGTATAGAAGCCAGTCTGTCATACATACTGTGGTGGCTGTCATTGTATATAAGATAGTCTGTCATACATACTGTGGTGGCTGTCATTGTATAGAAGCCAGTCTGTCATACATACTGTGGTGGCTGTCATTGTATATAAGCCACTCTGTCATACATACTGTGGTGGTTGTCATTGTATATAAGATAGTCTGTCATACATACTGTGGTGGCTGTCATTGTATATAAGATAGTGTGTCATACATACTGTGGTGGCTGTCATTGTATATAAGATAGTCTGTCATACATACTGTGGTGGTTGTCATTGTATATAAGATAGTGTGTCATACATACTGTGGTGGCTGTCATTGTATATATGCCAGTCTGTCATACATACTGTGGTGGCTGTCATTGTATATAAGCCAGTCTGTCATACATACTGTGGTGGCTGTCATTGTATATAAGCCAGTCTGTCATACATACTGTGGTGGCTGTCATTGTATATAAGATAGTCTGTCATACATACTGTGGTAGCTGTCATTGTATATAAGATAGTCTGTCATACATACTGTGGTGGCTGTCATTGTATATAAGCCAGTCTGTCATACATATTGTGGTGGCTGTCATTGTATATAAGATAGTCTGTCATACATACTGTGGTGGCTGTCATTGTATATAAGCCAGTCTGTCATACATATTGTGGTGGCTGTCATTGTATATAAGATAGTCTGTCATACATACTGTGGTGGCTGTCATTGTATATAAGCCAGTCTGTCATACATATTGTGGTGGCTGTCATTGTATATAAGATAGTCTGTCATACATACTGTGGTGGCTGTCATTGTATATAAGATAGTCTGTCATACATACTGTGGTGGCTGTCATTGTATAGAAGCCAGTCTGTCATACATACTGTGGTGGCTGTCATTGTATATAAGATAGTCTGTCATACATACTGTGGTGGCTGTCATTGTATAGAAGCCAGTCTGTCATACATACTGTGGTGGCTGTCATTGTATATAAGCCACTCTGTCATACATACTGTGGTGGTTGTCATTGTATATAAGATAGTGTGTCATACATACTGTGGTGGCTGTCATTGTATATAAGATAGTCTGTCATACATACTGTGGTGGCTGTCATTGTATATAAGATAGTCTGTCATACATACTGTGGTGGCTGTCATTGTATATAAGATAGTCTGTCATACATACTGTGGTGGCTGTCATTGTATATAAGGTAGTCTGTCATACATACTGTGGTGGCTGTCATTGTATATAAGCCAGTCTGTCATACATACTGTGGTGGCTGTCATTGTATATAAGATAGTCTGTCATACATACTGTGGTGGCTGTCATTGTATAGAAGCCAGTCTGTCATACATACTGTGGTGGCTGTCATTGTATATAAGATAGTCTGTCATACATACTGTGGTGGCTGTCATTGTATAGAAGCCAGTCTGTCATACATACTGTGGTGGCTGTCATTGTATATAAGCCACTCTGTCATACATACTGTGGTGGTTGTCATTGTATATAAGATAGTCTGTCATACATACTGTGGTGGCTGTCATTGTATATAAGATAGTGTGTCATACATACTGTGGTGGCTGTCATTGTATATAAGATAGTCTGTCATACATACTGTGGTGGTTGTCATTGTATATAAGATAGTGTGTCATACATACTGTGGTGGCTGTCATTGTATATATGCCAGTCTGTCATACATACTGTGGTGGCTGTCATTGTATATAAGCCAGTCTGTCATACATACTGTGGTGGCTGTCATTGTATATAAGCCAGTCTGTCATACATACTGTGGTGGCTGTCATTGTATAGAAGATAGTCTGTCATACATACTGTGGTGGCTGTCATTGTATATAAGCCAGTCTGTCATACATACTGTGGTGGCTGTCATTGTATATAAGATAGTCTGTCATACATACTGTGGTAGCTGTCATTGTATATAAGATAGTCTGTCATACATACTGTGGTGGCTGTCATTGTATATAAGCTAGTCTGTCATACATACTGTGGTGGCTGTCATTGTATATAAGATAGTCTGTCATACATACTGTGGTAGCTGTCATTGTATATAAGATAGTCTGTCATACATACTGTGGTGGCTGTCATTGTATATAAGATAGTGTGTCATACATACTGTGGTGGCTGTCATTGTATATAAGATAGTCTGTCATACATACTGTGGTGGTTGTCATTGTATATAAGATAGTGTGTCATACATACTGTGGTGGCTGTCATTGTATATAAGATAGTCTGTCATACATACTGTGGTGGCTGTCATTGTATATAAGATAGTCTGTCATACATACTGTGGTGGCTTTCATTGTATATAAGCCAGTCTGTCATACATACTGTGGTGGCTGTCATTGTATATAAGATAGTCTGTCATACATACTGTGGTGGCTGTCATTGTAAAGAAGCCAGTCTGTCATACATACTGTGGTGGCTGTCATTGTATATAAGATAGTCTGTCATACATACTGTGGTGGCTGTCATTGTATATAAGATAGTCTGTCATACATACTGTGGTGGCTGTCATTGTATATAAGATAGTCTGTCATACATACTGTGGTGGTTGTCATTGTATATAAGATAGTCTGTCATACATACTGTGGTGGCTGTCATTGTATATAAGATAGTCTGTCATACATACTGTGGTAGCTGTCATTGTATATAAGATAGTCTGTCATACATACTGTGGTAGCTGTCATTGTATATAAGATAGTCTGTCATACATACTGTGGTAGCTGTCATTGTATATAAGATAGTCTGTCATACATACTGTGGTGGCTGTCAATGTATATAAGATAGTCTGTCATACATACTGTGGTAGCTGTCATTGTATATAAGATAGTCTGTCATACATACTGTGGTAGCTGTCATTGTATATAAGATAGTCTGTCATACATACTGTGGTGGCTGTCATTGTATATAAGATAGTCTGTCATACATACTGTGGTGGCTGTCATACATACTGTGATGGCTGTCATTGTATATAAGATAGTCTGTCATACATACTGTGGTGGCTGTCATTGTATATAAGATAGTCTGTCATACATACTGTGGTGGCTGTCATTGTATATAAGCCACTCTGTCATACATACTGTGGTCGCTGTCATTGTATATAAGATAGTCTGTCATACATACTGTGGTCGCTGTCATTGTATATAAGATAGTCTGTCATACATACTGTGGTGGCTGTCATTGTATATAAGATAGTCTGTCATACATACTGTGGTGGCTGTCATTGTATATAAGCCACTCTGTCATACATACTGTGGTGGCTGTCATTGTATATAAGATAGTCTGTCATACATACTGTGGTGGCTGTCATTGTATATAAGCCAGTGTCATACATACTGTGGTGGCTGTCATTGTATATAAGATAGTCTGTCATACATACTGTGGTGGCTGTCATTGTATATAAGCCAGTCTGTCATACATACTGTGGTGGCTGTCATTGTATATAAGATAGTCTGTCATACATACTGTGGTCGCTGTCATTGTATATAAGATAGTCTGTCATACATACTGTGGTGGCTGTCATTGTATATAAGCCAGTCTGTCATACATATTGTGGTGGCTGTCATTGTATATAAGATAGTCTGTCATACATACTGTGGTGGCTGTCATTGTATATAAGATAGTCTGTCATACATACTGTGGTGGCTGTCATTGTATAGAAGCCAGTCTGTCATACATACTGTGGTGGCTGTCATTGTATATAAGATAGTCTGTCATACATACTGTGGTGGCTGTCATTGTATAGAAGCCAGTCTGTCATACATACTGTGGTGGCTGTCATTGTATATAAGATAGTCTGTCATACATACTGTGGTGGCTGTCATTGTATATAAGATAGTCTGTCATACATACTGTGGTGGCTGTCATTGTATATAAGATAGTCTGTCATACATACTGTGGTGGTTGTCATTGTATATAAGATAGTCTGTCATACATACTGTGGTGGCTGTCATTGTATATAAGATAGTCTGTCATACATACTGTGGTGGCTGTCATTGTATATAAGATAGTCTGTCATACATACTGTGGTGGCTGTCATTGTATATAAGATAGTCTGTCATACATACTGTGGTGGCTGTCATTGTATAGAAGCCAGTCTGTCATACATACTGTGGTGGCTGTCATTGTATATAAGATAGTCTGTCATACATACTGTGGTGGCTGTCATTGTATAGAAGCCAGTCTGTCATACATACTGTGGTGGCTGTCATTGTATATAAGATAGTCTGTCATACATACTGTGGTGGCTGTCATTGTATATAAGATAGTCTGTCATACATACTGTGGTGGCTGTCATTGTATATAAGATAGTCTGTCATACATACTGTGGTGGTTGTCATTGTATATAAGATAGTCTGTCATACATACTGTGGTGGCTGTCATTGTATATAAGATAGTCTGTCATACATACTGTGGTAGCTGTCATTGTATATAAGATAGTCTGTCATACATACTGTGGTAGCTGTCATTGTATATAAGATAGTCTGTCATACATACTGTGGTAGCTGTCATTGTATATAAGATAGTCTGTCATACATACTGTGGTGGCTGTCAATGTATATAAGATAGTCTGTCATACATACTGTGGTAGCTGTCATTGTATATAAGATAGTCTGTCATACATACTGTGGTAGCTGTCATTGTATATAAGATAGTCTGTCATACATACTGTGGTGGCTGTCATTGTATATAAGATAGTCTGTCATACATACTGTGGTGGCTGTCATTGTATATAAGGTAGTCTGTCATACATACTGTGGTGGCTGTCATTGTATATAAGATAGTCTGTCATACATACTGTGGTGGCTGTCATTGTATATAAGATAGTCTTTCATACATACTGTGGTGGCTGTCGTTGTATATAAGATAGTATCTCATACATACTGTGGTAGCTGTCATTGTATATAAGATAGTCTGTCATACATACTGTGGTAGCTGTCATTGTATATAAGATAGTCTGTCATACATACTGTGGTAGCTGTCATTGTATATAAGATAGTCTGTCATACATACTGTGGTGGCTGTCATTGTATATAAGATAGTCTGTCATACATACTGTGGTAGCTGTCATTGTATATAAGATAGTCTGTCATACATACTGTGGTAGCTGTCATTGTATATAAGATAGTCTGTCATACATACTGTGGTGGCTGTCATTGTATATAAGATAGTCTGTCATACATACTGTGGTGGCTGTCATTGTATATAAGGTAGTCTGTCATACATACTGTGGTGGCTGTCATTGTATATAAGATAGTCTGTCATACATACTGTGGTGGCTGTCATTGTATATAAGATAGTCTTTCATACATACTGTGGTGGCTGTCATTGTATATAAGCCAGTCTGTCATACATACTGTGGTGGCTGTCATTGTATATAAGCCAGTCTGTCATACATACTGTGGTGGCTGTCATTGTATATAAGATAGTCTGTCATACATACTGTGGTGGCTGTCATTGTATATAAGATAGTCTGTCATACATACTGTGGTGGCTGTCATTGTATATAAGATAGTCTGTCATACATACTGTGGTGGCTGTCATTGTATATAAGGTAGTCTGTCATACATACTGTGGTGGCTGTCATTGTATATAAGCTAGTCTGTCATACATACTGTGGTGGCTGTCATTGTATATAAGCCAGTCTGTCATACATACTGTGGTGGCTGTCATTGTATATAAGATAGTCTGTCATACATACTGTGGTGGCTGTCATTGTATATAAGATAGTCTGTCATACATACTGTGGTGGTTGTCAATGTATATAAGATAGTCTGTCAGACATACTGTGGTGGCTGTCATTGTATATAAGATAGTCTGTCATACATACTGTGGTGGTTGTCATTGTATATAAGATAGTCTGTCATACATACTGTGGTGGTTGTCATTGTATATAAGCCAGTCTGTCATACATACTGTGGTGGCTGTCATTGTATATAAGCCAGTCTGTCATACATACTGTGGTAGCTGTCATTGTATATAAGATAGTCTGTCATACATACTGTGGTGGCTGTCAGTGTATATAAGATAGTCTGTCATACATACTGTGGTGGCTGTCATTGTATATAAGCCAGTCTGTCATACATACTGTGGTGGCTGTCAGTGTATATAAGATAGTCTGTCATACATACTGTGGTGGCTGTCATTGTATATATGCCAGTCTGTCATACATACTGTGGTGGCTGTCATTGTATATATGCCAGTCTGTCATACATACTGTGGTGGCTGTCATTGTATATAAGCCAGTCTGTCATACATACTGTGGTGGCTGTCATTGTATATAAGCCAGTCTGTCATACATACTGTGGTGGCTGTCATTGTATAGAAGATAGTCTGTCATACATACTGTGGTAGCTGTCATTGTATATAAGCCAGTCTGTCATACATACTGTGGTGGCTGTCATTGTATATAAGATAGTCTGTCATACATACTGTGGTGGCTGTCATTGTATATAAGCCAGTCTGTCATACATACTGTGGTGGCTGTCATTGTATATAAGATAGTCTGTCATACATACTGTGGTGGCTGTCATTGTATAGAAGATAGTCTGTCATACATACTGTGGTGGCTGTCATTGTATATAAGATAGTCTGTCATACATACTGTGGTGGCTGTCATTGTATATAAGATAGTGTGTCATACATACTGTGGTGGCTGTCATTGTATATAAGATAGTCTGTCATACATACTGTGGTGGCTGTCATTGTATATAAGATAGTCTGTCATACATACTGTGGTGGCTGTCATTGTATATAAGATAGTCTGTCATACATACTGTGGTGGCTGTCATTGTATATAAGATAGTCTGTCATACATACTGTGGTGGCTGTCATTGTATATAAGATAGTCTGTCATACATACTGTGGTGGCTGTCATTGTATATAAGATAGTCTGTCATACATACTGTGGTGGCTGTCATTGTATATAAGATAGTCTGTCATACATACTGTGGTGGCTGTCATTGTATATAAGATAGTCTGTCATACATACTGTGGTGGCTGTCATTGTATATAAGATAGTCTGTCATACATACTGTGGTGGCTGTCATTGTATATAAGATAGTCTGTCATACATACTGTGGTGGCTGTCATTGTATATAAGATAGTCTGTCATACATACTGTGGTGGCTGTCATTGTATATAAGATAGTCTGTCATACATACTGTGGTGGCTGTCATTGTATATAAGATAGTCCGTCATTGTATATAAGCCAGTCTGTCATACATACTGTGGTGGCTGTCATTGTATATAAGCTAGTCTGTCATACATAGTGTGGTGGCTGTTATTGTATATAAGCTAGTGTCATACGTACTGTGGTAGCTGTCATTGTATATAAGATAGTCTGTCATACATACTGTGGTGGCTGTCATTGTATATAAGATAGTCTGTCATACATACTGTGGTGGCTGTCATTGTATATAAGATAGTCTGTCATACATACTGTGGTGGCTGTCATTGTATATAAGATAGTCTGTCATACATACTGTGGTGGCTGTCATTGTATATAAGATAGTCTGTCATACATACTGTGGTGGCTGTCATTGTATATAAGATAGTCCGTCATTGTATATAAGCCAGTCTGTCATACATACTGTGGTGGCTGTCATTGTATATAAGATAGTCTGTCATACATACTGTGGTGGCTGTCATTGTATATAAGATAGTCTGTCATACGTACTGTGGTAGCTGTCATTGTATATAAGATAGTCTGTCATACATACTGTGGTGGCTGTCATTGTATATAAGATAGTCTGTCATACATACTGTGGTGGCTGTCATACATACTGTGATGGCTGTCATTGTATATAAGATAGTCTGTCATACATACTGTGGTGGCTGTCATTGTATATAAGATAGTCTGTCATACATACTGTGGTGGCTGTCATTGTATATAAGCCAGTCTGTCATACATACTGTGGTGGCTGTCATTGTATATAAGATAGTCTGTCATACATACTGTGGTGGCTGTCATTGTATATAAGCCAGTCTGTCATACATACTGTGGTGGCTGTCATTGTATATAAGATAGTCTGTCATACATACTGTGGTGGCTGTCATTGTATATAAGCCAGTCTGTCATACATACTGTGGTGGCTGTCATTGTATATAAGCCAGTCTGTCATACATACTGTGGTGGCTGTCATTGTATATAAGCCAGTCTGTCATACATACTGTGGTGGCTGTCATTGTATATAAGATAGTCTGTCATACATACTGTGGTGGCTGTCATTGTATATAAGATAGTCTGTCATACATACTGTGGTGGCTGTCATTCTATATAAGCCAGTCTGTCATACATACTGTGGTAGCTGTCATTGTATATAAGATAGTCTGTCATACATACTGTGGTGGCTGTCATTGTATATAAGATAGTCTGTCATACATACTGTGGTGGCTGTCATTGTATATAAGCCAGTCTGTCATACATACTGTGGTGGCTGTCATTGTATATAAGATAGTCTGTCATACATACTGTGGTGGCTGTCATTGTATATAAGCCAGTCTGTCATACATACTGTGGTGGCTGTCATTGTATATAAGCTAGTCTGTCATACATACTGTGGTGGCTGTCATTGTATATAAGCCAGTCTGTCATACATACTGTGGTGGCTGTCATTGTATATAAGATAGTCTGTCATACATACTGTGGTGGCTGTCATTGTATAGAAGATAGTCTGTCATACATACTGTGGTGGCTGTCATTGTATATAAGATAGTCTGTCATACATACTGTGGTGGCTGTCATTGTATATAAGATAGTCTTTCATACATACTGTGGTGGCTGTCATTGTATAGAAGATAGTCTGTCATACATACTGTGGTGGCTGTCATTGTATATAAGATAGTCTGTCATACATACTGTGGTGGCTGTCATTGTATATAAGATAGTCTTTCATACATACTGTGGTGGCTGTCATTGTATATAAGCCAGTCTGTCATACATACTGTGGTGGCTGTCATTGTATATAAGCCAGTCTGTCATACATACTGTGGTGGCTGTCATTGTATATAAGATAGTCTGTCATACATACTGTGGTGGCTGTCATTGTATATAAGATAGTCTGTCATACATACTGTGGTGGCTGTCATTGTATATAAGATAGTCTGTCATACATACTGTGGTGGCTGTCATTGTATATAAGGTAGTCTGTCATACATACTGTGGTGGCTGTCATTGTATATAAGCTAGTCTGTCATACATACTGTGGTGGCTGTCATTGTATATAAGCCAGTCTGTCATACATACTGTGGTGGCTGTCATTGTATATAAGATAGTCTGTCATACATACTGTGGTGGCTGTCATTGTATATAAGATAGTCTGTCATACATACTGTGGTGGTTGTCAATGTATATAAGATAGTCTGTCAGACATACTGTGGTGGCTGTCATTGTATATAAGATAGTCTGTCATACATACTGTGGTGGTTGTCATTGTATATAAGATAGTCTGTCATACATACTGTGGTGGTTGTCATTGTATATAAGCCAGTCTGTCATACATACTGTGGTGGCTGTCATTGTATATAAGCCAGTCTGTCATACATACTGTGGTAGCTGTCATTGTATATAAGATAGTCTGTCATACATACTGTGGTGGCTGTCAGTGTATATAAGATAGTCTGTCATACATACTGTGGTGGCTGTCATTGTATATAAGCCAGTCTGTCATACATACTGTGGTGGCTGTCAGTGTATATAAGATAGTCTGTCATACATACTGTGGTGGCTGTCATTGTATATATGCCAGTCTGTCATACATACTGTGGTGGCTGTCATTGTATATATGCCAGTCTGTCATACATACTGTGGTGGCTGTCATTGTATATAAGCCAGTCTGTCATACATACTGTGGTGGCTGTCATTGTATATAAGCCAGTCTGTCATACATACTGTGGTGGCTGTCATTGTATAGAAGATAGTCTGTCATACATACTGTGGTAGCTGTCATTGTATATAAGCCAGTCTGTCATACATACTGTGGTGGCTGTCATTGTATATAAGATAGTCTGTCATACATACTGTGGTGGCTGTCATTGTATATAAGCCAGTCTGTCATACATACTGTGGTGGCTGTCATTGTATATAAGATAGTCTGTCATACATACTGTGGTGGCTGTCATTGTATAGAAGATAGTCTGTCATACATACTGTGGTGGCTGTCATTGTATATAAGATAGTCTGTCATACATACTGTGGTGGCTGTCATTGTATATAAGATAGTGTGTCATACATACTGTGGTGGCTGTCATTGTATATAAGATAGTCTGTCATACATACTGTGGTGGCTGTCATTGTATATAAGATAGTCTGTCATACATACTGTGGTGGCTGTCATTGTATATAAGATAGTCTGTCATACATACTGTGGTGGCTGTCATTGTATATAAGATAGTCTGTCATACATACTGTGGTGGCTGTCATTGTATATAAGATAGTCTGTCATACATACTGTGGTGGCTGTCATTGTATATAAGATAGTCTGTCATACATACTGTGGTGGCTGTCATTGTATATAAGATAGTCTGTCATACATACTGTGGTGGCTGTCATTGTATATAAGATAGTCTGTCATACATACTGTGGTGGCTGTCATTGTATATAAGATAGTCTGTCATACATACTGTGGTGGCTGTCATTGTATATAAGATAGTCTGTCATACATACTGTGGTGGCTGTCATTGTATATAAGATAGTCTGTCATACATACTGTGGTGGCTGTCATTGTATATAAGATAGTCTGTCATACATACTGTGGTGGCTGTCATTGTATATAAGATAGTCCGTCATTGTATATAAGCCAGTCTGTCATACATACTGTGGTGGCTGTCATTGTATATAAGCTAGTCTGTCATACATAGTGTGGTGGCTGTTATTGTATATAAGCTAGTGTCATACGTACTGTGGTAGCTGTCATTGTATATAAGATAGTCTGTCATACATACTGTGGTGGCTGTCATTGTATATAAGATAGTCTGTCATACATACTGTGGTGGCTGTCATACATACTGTGATGGCTGTCATTGTATATAAGATAGTCTGTCATACATACTGTGGTGGCTGTCATTGTATATAAGATAGTCTGTCATACATACTGTGGTGGCTGTCATTGTATATAAGATAGTCTGTCATACATACTGTGGTGGCTGTCATTGTATATAAGATAGTCTGTCATACATACTGTGGTGGCTGTCATTGTATATAAGATAGTCCGTCATTGTATATAAGCCAGTCTGTCATACATACTGTGGTGGCTGTCATTGTATATAAGATAGTCTGTCATACATACTGTGGTGGCTGTCATTGTATATAAGATAGTCTGTCATACATACTGTGGTAGCTGTCATTGTATATAAGATAGTCTGTCATACATACTGTGGTGGCTGTCATTGTATATAAGATAGTCTGTCATACATACTGTGGTGGCTGTCATACATACTGTGATGGCTGTCATTGTATATAAGATAGTCTGTCATACATACTGTGGTGGCTGTCATTGTATATAAGATAGTCTGTCATACATACTGTGGTGGCTGTCATTGTATATAAGCCAGTCTGTCATACATACTGTGGTGGCTGTCATTGTATATAAGATAGTCTGTCATACATACTGTGGTGGCTGTCATTGTATATAAGCCAGTCTGTCATACATACTGTGGTGGCTGTCATTGTATATAAGATAGTCTGTCATACATACTGTGGTGGCTGTCATTGTATATAAGCCAGTCTGTCATACATACTGTGGTGGCTGTCATTGTATATAAGCCAGTCTGTCATACATACTGTGGTGGCTGTCATTGTATATAAGCCAGTCTGTCATACATACTGTGGTGGCTGTCATTGTATATAAGATAGTCTGTCATACATACTGTGGTGGCTGTCATTGTATATAAGATAGTCTGTCATACATACTGTGGTGGCTGTCATTCTATATAAGCCAGTCTGTCATACATACTGTGGTAGCTGTCATTGTATATAAGATAGTCTGTCATACATACTGTGGTGGCTGTCATTGTATATAAGATAGTCTGTCATACATACTGTGGTGGCTGTCATTGTATATAAGCCAGTCTGTCATACATACTGTGGTGGCTGTCATTGTATATAAGATAGTCTGTCATACATACTGTGGTGGCTGTCATTGTATATAAGCCAGTCTGTCATACATACTGTGGTGGCTGTCATTGTATATAAGCTAGTCTGTCATACATACTGTGGTGGCTGTCATTGTATATAAGCCAGTCTGTCATACATACTGTGGTGGCTGTCATTGTATATAAGATAGTCTGTCATACATACTGTGGTGGCTGTCATTGTATAGAAGCCAGTCTGTCATACATACTGTGGTGGCTGTCATTGTATATAAGCCACTCTGTCATACATACTGTGGTGGTTGTCATTGTATATAAGATAGTGTGTCATACATACTGTGGTGGCTGTCATTGTATATAAGATAGTCTGTCATACATACTGTGGTGGCTGTCATTGTATATAAGATAGTCTGTCATACATACTGTGGTGGCTGTCATTGTATATAAGATAGTCTGTCATACATACTGTGGTGGCTGTCATTGTATATAAGGTAGTCTGTCATACATACTGTGGTGGCTGTCATTGTATATAAGCCAGTCTGTCATACATACTGTGGTGGCTGTCATTGTATATAAGATAGTCTGTCATACATACTGTGGTGGCTGTCATTGTATAGAAGCCAGTCTGTCATACATACTGTGGTGGCTGTCATTGTATATAAGATAGTCTGTCATACATACTGTGGTGGCTGTCATTGTATAGAAGCCAGTCTGTCATACATACTGTGGTGGCTGTCATTGTATATAAGCCACTCTGTCATACATACTGTGGTGGTTGTCATTGTATATAAGATAGTCTGTCATACATACTGTGGTGGCTGTCATTGTATATAAGATAGTGTGTCATACATACTGTGGTGGCTGTCATTGTATATAAGATAGTCTGTCATACATACTGTGGTGGTTGTCATTGTATATAAGATAGTGTGTCATACATACTGTGGTGGCTGTCATTGTATATATGCCAGTCTGTCATACATACTGTGGTGGCTGTCATTGTATATAAGCCAGTCTGTCATACATACTGTGGTGGCTGTCATTGTATATAAGCCAGTCTGTCATACATACTGTGGTGGCTGTCATTGTATAGAAGATAGTCTGTCATACATACTGTGGTGGCTGTCATTGTATATAAGCCAGTCTGTCATACATACTGTGGTGGCTGTCATTGTATATAAGATAGTCTGTCATACATACTGTGGTAGCTGTCATTGTATATAAGATAGTCTGTCATACATACTGTGGTGGCTGTCATTGTATATAAGCTAGTCTGTCATACATACTGTGGTGGCTGTCATTGTATATAAGATAGTCTGTCATACATACTGTGGTAGCTGTCATTGTATATAAGATAGTCTGTCATACATACTGTGGTGGCTGTCATTGTATATAAGATAGTGTGTCATACATACTGTGGTGGCTGTCATTGTATATAAGATAGTCTGTCATACATACTGTGGTGGTTGTCATTGTATATAAGATAGTGTGTCATACATACTGTGGTGGCTGTCATTGTATATAAGATAGTCTGTCATACATACTGTGGTGGCTGTCATTGTATATAAGATAGTCTGTCATACATACTGTGGTGGCTTTCATTGTATATAAGCCAGTCTGTCATACATACTGTGGTGGCTGTCATTGTATATAAGATAGTCTGTCATACATACTGTGGTGGCTGTCATTGTAAAGAAGCCAGTCTGTCATACATACTGTGGTGGCTGTCATTGTATATAAGATAGTCTGTCATACATACTGTGGTGGCTGTCATTGTATATAAGATAGTCTGTCATACATACTGTGGTGGCTGTCATTGTATATAAGATAGTCTGTCATACATACTGTGGTGGTTGTCATTGTATATAAGATAGTCTGTCATACATACTGTGGTGGCTGTCATTGTATATAAGATAGTCTGTCATACATACTGTGGTAGCTGTCATTGTATATAAGATAGTCTGTCATACATACTGTGGTAGCTGTCATTGTATATAAGATAGTCTGTCATACATACTGTGGTAGCTGTCATTGTATATAAGATAGTCTGTCATACATACTGTGGTGGCTGTCAATGTATATAAGATAGTCTGTCATACATACTGTGGTAGCTGTCATTGTATATAAGATAGTCTGTCATACATACTGTGGTAGCTGTCATTGTATATAAGATAGTCTGTCATACATACTGTGGTGGCTGTCATTGTATATAAGATAGTCTGTCATACATACTGTGGTGGCTGTCATACATACTGTGATGGCTGTCATTGTATATAAGATAGTCTGTCATACATACTGTGGTGGCTGTCATTGTATATAAGATAGTCTGTCATACATACTGTGGTGGCTGTCATTGTATATAAGCCACTCTGTCATACATACTGTGGTCGCTGTCATTGTATATAAGATAGTCTGTCATACATACTGTGGTCGCTGTCATTGTATATAAGATAGTCTGTCATACATACTGTGGTGGCTGTCATTGTATATAAGATAGTCTGTCATACATACTGTGGTGGCTGTCATTGTATATAAGCCACTCTGTCATACATACTGTGGTGGCTGTCATTGTATATAAGATAGTCTGTCATACATACTGTGGTGGCTGTCATTGTATATAAGCCAGTGTCATACATACTGTGGTGGCTGTCATTGTATATAAGATAGTCTGTCATACATACTGTGGTGGCTGTCATTGTATATAAGCCAGTCTGTCATACATACTGTGGTGGCTGTCATTGTATATAAGATAGTCTGTCATACATACTGTGGTCGCTGTCATTGTATATAAGATAGTCTGTCATACATACTGTGGTGGCTGTCATTGTATATAAGCCAGTCTGTCATACATATTGTGGTGGCTGTCATTGTATATAAGATAGTCTGTCATACATACTGTGGTGGCTGTCATTGTATATAAGATAGTCTGTCATACATACTGTGGTGGCTGTCATTGTATAGAAGCCAGTCTGTCATACATACTGTGGTGGCTGTCATTGTATATAAGATAGTCTGTCATACATACTGTGGTGGCTGTCATTGTATAGAAGCCAGTCTGTCATACATACTGTGGTGGCTGTCATTGTATATAAGATAGTCTGTCATACATACTGTGGTGGCTGTCATTGTATATAAGATAGTCTGTCATACATACTGTGGTGGCTGTCATTGTATATAAGATAGTCTGTCATACATACTGTGGTGGTTGTCATTGTATATAAGATAGTCTGTCATACATACTGTGGTGGCTGTCATTGTATATAAGATAGTCTGTCATACATACTGTGGTGGCTGTCATTGTATATAAGATAGTCTGTCATACATACTGTGGTGGCTGTCATTGTATATAAGATAGTCTGTCATACATACTGTGGTGGCTGTCATTGTATAGAAGCCAGTCTGTCATACATACTGTGGTGGCTGTCATTGTATATAAGATAGTCTGTCATACATACTGTGGTGGCTGTCATTGTATAGAAGCCAGTCTGTCATACATACTGTGGTGGCTGTCATTGTATATAAGATAGTCTGTCATACATACTGTGGTGGCTGTCATTGTATATAAGATAGTCTGTCATACATACTGTGGTGGCTGTCATTGTATATAAGATAGTCTGTCATACATACTGTGGTGGTTGTCATTGTATATAAGATAGTCTGTCATACATACTGTGGTGGCTGTCATTGTATATAAGATAGTCTGTCATACATACTGTGGTAGCTGTCATTGTATATAAGATAGTCTGTCATACATACTGTGGTAGCTGTCATTGTATATAAGATAGTCTGTCATACATACTGTGGTAGCTGTCATTGTATATAAGATAGTCTGTCATACATACTGTGGTGGCTGTCAATGTATATAAGATAGTCTGTCATACATACTGTGGTAGCTGTCATTGTATATAAGATAGTCTGTCATACATACTGTGGTAGCTGTCATTGTATATAAGATAGTCTGTCATACATACTGTGGTGGCTGTCATTGTATATAAGATAGTCTGTCATACATACTGTGGTGGCTGTCATTGTATATAAGGTAGTCTGTCATACATACTGTGGTGGCTGTCATTGTATATAAGATAGTCTGTCATACATACTGTGGTGGCTGTCATTGTATATAAGATAGTCTTTCATACATACTGTGGTGGCTGTCGTTGTATATAAGATAGTATCTCATACATACTGTGGTAGCTGTCATTGTATATAAGATAGTCTGTCATACATACTGTGGTAGCTGTCATTGTATATAAGATAGTCTGTCATACATACTGTGGTAGCTGTCATTGTATATAAGATAGTCTGTCATACATACTGTGGTGGCTGTCATTGTATATAAGATAGTCTGTCATACATACTGTGGTAGCTGTCATTGTATATAAGATAGTCTGTCATACATACTGTGGTAGCTGTCATTGTATATAAGATAGTCTGTCATACATACTGTGGTGGCTGTCATTGTATATAAGATAGTCTGTCATACATACTGTGGTGGCTGTCATTGTATATAAGGTAGTCTGTCATACATACTGTGGTGGCTGTCATTGTATATAAGATAGTCTGTCATACATACTGTGGTGGCTGTCATTGTATATAAGATAGTCTTTCATACATACTGTGGTGGCTGTCATTGTATATAAGCCAGTCTGTCATACATACTGTGGTGGCTGTCATTGTATATAAGCCAGTCTGTCATACATACTGTGGTGGCTGTCATTGTATATAAGATAGTCTGTCATACATACTGTGGTGGCTGTCATTGTATATAAGATAGTCTGTCATACATACTGTGGTGGCTGTCATTGTATATAAGATAGTCTGTCATACATACTGTGGTGGCTGTCATTGTATATAAGGTAGTCTGTCATACATACTGTGGTGGCTGTCATTGTATATAAGCTAGTCTGTCATACATACTGTGGTGGCTGTCATTGTATATAAGCCAGTCTGTCATACATACTGTGGTGGCTGTCATTGTATATAAGATAGTCTGTCATACATACTGTGGTGGCTGTCATTGTATATAAGATAGTCTGTCATACATACTGTGGTGGTTGTCAATGTATATAAGATAGTCTGTCAGACATACTGTGGTGGCTGTCATTGTATATAAGATAGTCTGTCATACATACTGTGGTGGTTGTCATTGTATATAAGATAGTCTGTCATACATACTGTGGTGGTTGTCATTGTATATAAGCCAGTCTGTCATACATACTGTGGTGGCTGTCATTGTATATAAGCCAGTCTGTCATACATACTGTGGTAGCTGTCATTGTATATAAGATAGTCTGTCATACATACTGTGGTGGCTGTCAGTGTATATAAGATAGTCTGTCATACATACTGTGGTGGCTGTCATTGTATATAAGCCAGTCTGTCATACATACTGTGGTGGCTGTCAGTGTATATAAGATAGTCTGTCATACATACTGTGGTGGCTGTCATTGTATATATGCCAGTCTGTCATACATACTGTGGTGGCTGTCATTGTATATATGCCAGTCTGTCATACATACTGTGGTGGCTGTCATTGTATATAAGCCAGTCTGTCATACATACTGTGGTGGCTGTCATTGTATATAAGCCAGTCTGTCATACATACTGTGGTGGCTGTCATTGTATAGAAGATAGTCTGTCATACATACTGTGGTAGCTGTCATTGTATATAAGCCAGTCTGTCATACATACTGTGGTGGCTGTCATTGTATATAAGATAGTCTGTCATACATACTGTGGTGGCTGTCATTGTATATAAGCCAGTCTGTCATACATACTGTGGTGGCTGTCATTGTATATAAGATAGTCTGTCATACATACTGTGGTGGCTGTCATTGTATAGAAGATAGTCTGTCATACATACTGTGGTGGCTGTCATTGTATATAAGATAGTCTGTCATACATACTGTGGTGGCTGTCATTGTATATAAGATAGTGTGTCATACATACTGTGGTGGCTGTCATTGTATATAAGATAGTCTGTCATACATACTGTGGTGGCTGTCATTGTATATAAGATAGTCTGTCATACATACTGTGGTGGCTGTCATTGTATATAAGATAGTCTGTCATACATACTGTGGTGGCTGTAATTGTATATAAGATAGTCTGTCATACATACTGTGGTGGCTGTCATTGTATATAAGATAGTCTGTCATACATACTGTGGTGGCTGTCATTGTATATAAGATAGTCTGTCATACATACTGTGGTGGCTGTCATTGTATATAAGATAGTCTGTCATACATACTGTGGTGGCTGTCATTGTATATAAGATAGTCTGTCATACATACTGTGGTGGCTGTCATTGTATATAAGATAGTCTGTCATACATACTGTGGTGGCTGTCATTGTATATAAGATAGTCTGTCATACATACTGTGGTGGCTGTCATTGTATATAAGATAGTCTGTCATACATACTGTGGTGGCTGTCATTGTATATAAGATAGTCTGTCATACATACTGTGGTGGCTGTCATTGTATATAAGATAGTCCGTCATTGTATATAAGCCAGTCTGTCATACATACTGTGGTGGCTGTCATTGTATATAAGCTAGTCTGTCATACATAGTGTGGTGGCTGTTATTGTATATAAGCTAGTGTCATACGTACTGTGGTAGCTGTCATTGTATATAAGATAGTCTGTCATACATACTGTGGTGGCTGTCATTGTATATAAGATAGTCTGTCATACATACTGTGGTGGCTGTCATACATACTATGATGGCTGTCATTGTATATAAGATAGTCTGTCATACATACTGTGGTGGCTGTCATTGTATATAAGATAGTCTGTCATACATACTGTGGTGGCTGTCATTGTATATAAGATAGTCTGTCATACATACTGTGGTGGCTGTCATTGTATATAAGATAGTCTGTCATACATACTGTGGTGGCTGTCATTGTATATAAGATAGTCCGTCATTGTATATAAGCCAGTCTGTCATACATACTGTGGTGGCTGTCATTGTATATAAGATAGTCTGTCATACATACTGTGGTGGCTGTCATTGTATATAAGATAGTCTGTCATACATACTGTGGTAGCTGTCATTGTATATAAGATAGTCTGTCATACATACTGTGGTGGCTGTCATTGTATATAAGATAGTCTGTCATACATACTGTGGTGGCTGTCATACATACTGTGATGGCTGTCATTGTATATAAGATAGTCTGTCATACATACTGTGGTGGCTGTCATTGTATATAAGATAGTCTGTCATACATACTGTGGTGGCTGTCATTGTATATAAGCCAGTCTGTCATACATACTGTGGTGGCTGTCATTGTATATAAGATAGTCTGTCATACATACTGTGGTGGCTGTCATTGTATATAAGCCAGTCTGTCATACATACTGTGGTGGCTGTCATTGTATATAAGATAGTCTGTCATACATACTGTGGTGGCTGTCATTGTATATAAGCCAGTCTGTCATACATACTGTGGTGGCTGTCATTGTATATAAGCCAGTCTGTCATACATACTGTGGTGGCTGTCATTGTATATAAGCCAGTCTGTCATACATACTGTGGTGGCTGTCATTGTATATAAGATAGTCTGTCATACATACTGTGGTGGCTGTCATTGTATATAAGATAGTCTGTCATACATACTGTGGTGGCTGTCATTCTATATAAGCCAGTCTGTCATACATACTGTGGTAGCTGTCATTGTATATAAGATAGTCTGTCATACATACTGTGGTGGCTGTCATTGTATATAAGATAGTCTGTCATACATACTGTGGTGGCTGTCATTGTATATAAGCCAGTCTGTCATACATACTGTGGTGGCTGTCATTGTATATAAGATAGTCTGTCATACATACTGTGGTGGCTGTCATTGTATATAAGCCAGTCTGTCATACATACTGTGGTGGCTGTCATTGTATATAAGCTAGTCTGTCATACATACTGTGGTGGCTGTCATTGTATATAAGCCAGTCTGTCATACATACTGTGGTGGCTGTCATTGTATATAAGATAGTCTGTCATACATACTGTGGTGGCTGTCATTGTATAGAAGATAGTCTGTCATACATACTGTGGTGGCTGTCATTGTATATAAGATAGTCTGTCATACATACTGTGGTGGCTGTCATTGTATATAAGATAGTCTTTCATACATACTGTGGTGGCTGTCATTGTATAGAAGATAGTCTGTCATACATACTGTGGTGGCTGTCATTGTATATAAGATAGTCTGTCATACATACTGTGGTGGCTGTCATTGTATATAAGATAGTCTTTCATACATACTGTGGTGGCTGTCATTGTATATAAGCCAGTCTGTCATACATACTGTGGTGGCTGTCATTGTATATAAGCCAGTCTGTCATACATACTGTGGTGGCTGTCATTGTATATAAGATAGTCTGTCATACATACTGTGGTGGCTGTCATTGTATATAAGATAGTCTGTCATACATACTGTGGTGGCTGTCATTGTATATAAGATAGTCTGTCATACATACTGTGGTGGCTGTCATTGTATATAAGGTAGTCTGTCATACATACTGTGGTGGCTGTCATTGTATATAAGCTAGTCTGTCATACATACTGTGGTGGCTGTCATTGTATATAAGCCAGTCTGTCATACATACTGTGGTGGCTGTCATTGTATATAAGATAGTCTGTCATACATACTGTGGTGGCTGTCATTGTATATAAGATAGTCTGTCATACATACTGTGGTGGTTGTCAATGTATATAAGATAGTCTGTCAGACATACTGTGGTGGCTGTCATTGTATATAAGATAGTCTGTCATACATACTGTGGTGGTTGTCATTGTATATAAGATAGTCTGTCATACATACTGTGGTGGTTGTCATTGTATATAAGCCAGTCTGTCATACATACTGTGGTGGCTGTCATTGTATATAAGCCAGTCTGTCATACATACTGTGGTAGCTGTCATTGTATATAAGATAGTCTGTCATACATACTGTGGTGGCTGTCAGTGTATATAAGATAGTCTGTCATACATACTGTGGTGGCTGTCATTGTATATAAGCCAGTCTGTCATACATACTGTGGTGGCTGTCAGTGTATATAAGATAGTCTGTCATACATACTGTGGTGGCTGTCATTGTATATATGCCAGTCTGTCATACATACTGTGGTGGCTGTCATTGTATATATGCCAGTCTGTCATACATACTGTGGTGGCTGTCATTGTATATAAGCCAGTCTGTCATACATACTGTGGTGGCTGTCATTGTATATAAGCCAGTCTCTCATACATACTGTGGTGGCTGTCATTGTATAGAAGATAGTCTGTCATACATACTGTGGTAGCTGTCATTGTATATAAGCCAGTCTGTCATACATACTGTGGTGGCTGTCATTGTATATAAGATAGTCTGTCATACATACTGTGGTGGCTGTCATTGTATATAAGCCAGTCTGTCATACATACTGTGGTGGCTGTCATTGTATATAAGATAGTCTGTCATACATACTGTGGTGGCTGTCATTGTATAGAAGATAGTCTGTCATACATACTGTGGTGGCTGTCATTGTATATAAGATAGTCTGTCATACATACTGTGGTGGCTGTCATTGTATATAAGATAGTGTGTCATACATACTGTGGTGGCTGTCATTGTATATAAGATAGTCTGTCATACATACTGTGGTGGCTGTCATTGTATATAAGATAGTCTGTCATACATACTGTGGTGGCTGTCATTGTATATAAGATAGTCTGTCATACATACTGTGGTGGCTGTCATTGTATATAAGATAGTCTGTCATACATACTGTGGTGGCTGTCATTGTATATAAGATAGTCTGTCATACATACTGTGGTGGCTGTCATTGTATATAAGATAGTCTGTCATACATACTGTGGTGGCTGTCATTGTATATAAGATAGTCTGTCATACATACTGTGGTGGCTGTCATTGTATATAAGATAGTCTGTCATACATACTGTGGTGGCTGTCATTGTATATAAGATAGTCTGTCATACATACTGTGGTGGCTGTCATTGTATATAAGATAGTCTGTCATACATACTGTGGTGGCTGTCATTGTATATAAGATAGTCTGTCATACATACTGTGGTGGCTGTCATTGTATATAAGATAGTCTGTCATACATACTGTGGTGGCTGTCATTGTATATAAGATAGTCCGTCATTGTATATAAGCCAGTCTGTCATACATACTGTGGTGGCTGTCATTGTATATAAGCTAGTCTGTCATACATAGTGTGGTGGCTGTTATTGTATATAAGCTAGTGTCATACGTACTGTGGTAGCTGTCATTGTATATAAGATAGTCTGTCATACATACTGTGGTGGCTGTCATTGTATATAAGATAGTCTGTCATACATACTGTGGTGGCTGTCATACATACTGTGATGGCTGTCATTGTATATAAGATAGTCTGTCATACATACTGTGGTGGCTGTCATTGTATATAAGATAGTCTGTCATACATACTGTGGTGGCTGTCATTGTATATAAGATAGTCTGTCATACATACTGTGGTGGCTGTCATTGTATATAAGATAGTCTGTCATACATACTGTGGTGGCTGTCATTGTATATAAGATAGTCCGTCATTGTATATAAGCCAGTCTGTCATACATACTGTGGTGGCTGTCATTGTATATAAGATAGTCTGTCATACATACTGTGGTGGCTGTCATTGTATATAAGATAGTCTGTCATACATACTGTGGTAGCTGTCATTGTATATAAGATAGTCTGTCATACATACTGTGGTGGCTGTCATTGTATATAAGATAGTCTGTCATACATACTGTGGTGGCTGTCATACATACTGTGATGGCTGTCATTGTATATAAGATAGTCTGTCATACATACTGTGGTGGCTGTCATTGTATATAAGATAGTCTGTCATACATACTGTGGTGGCTGTCATTGTATATAAGCCAGTCTGTCATACATACTGTGGTGGCTGTCATTGTATATAAGATAGTCTGTCATACATACTGTGGTGGCTGTCATTGTATATAAGCCAGTCTGTCATACATACTGTGGTGGCTGTCATTGTATATAAGATAGTCTGTCATACATACTGTGGTGGCTGTCATTGTATATAAGCCAGTCTGTCATACATACTGTGGTGGCTGTCATTGTATATAAGCCAGTCTGTCATACATACTGTGGTGGCTGTCATTGTATATAAGCCAGTCTGTCATACATACTGTGGTGGCTGTCATTGTATATAAGATAGTCTGTCATACATACTGTGGTGGCTGTCATTGTATATAAGATAGTCTGTCATACATACTGTGGTGGCTGTCATTCTATATAAGCCAGTCTGTCATACATACTGTGGTAGCTGTCATTGTATATAAGATAGTCTGTCATACATACTGTGGTGGCTGTCATTGTATATAAGATAGTCTGTCATACATACTGTGGTGGCTGTCATTGTATATAAGCCAGTCTGTCATACATACTGTGGTGGCTGTCATTGTATATAAGATAGTCTGTCATACATACTGTGGTGGCTGTCATTGTATATAAGCCAGTCTGTCATACATACTGTGGTGGCTGTCATTGTATATAAGCTAGTCTGTCATACATACTGTGGTGGCTGTCATTGTATATAAGCCAGTCTGTCATACATACTGTGGTGGCTGTCATTGTATATAAGATAGTCTGTCATACATACTGTGGTGGCTGTCATTGTATAGAAGATAGTCTGTCATACATACTGTGGTGGCTGTCATTGTATATAAGATAGTCTGTCATTGTATATAAGCCAGTCTGTCATACATACTGTGGTGGCTGTTATTGTATATAAGCTAGTGTCATACATACTGTGGTAGCTGTCATTGTATATAAGATAGTCTGTCATACATACTGTGGTGGCTGTCATTGTATATAAGCCAGTCTGTCATACATACTGTGGTGGCTGTCATTGTATATAAGCCAGTCTGTCATACATACTGTGGTGGCTGTCATTGTATATAAGATAGTCTGTCATACATACTGTGGTGGCTGTCATTGTATATAAGATAGTCTGTCATACATACTGTGGTGGCTGTCATTGTATAGAAGCCAGTCTGTCATACATACTGTGGTGGCTGTCATTGTATATAAGATAGTCTGTCATACATACTGTGGTAGCTGTCATTGTATATAAGATAGTCTGTCATACATACTGTGGTGGCTGTCATTGTATATAAGATAGTCTGTCATACATACTGTGGTGGCTGTCATTGTATAGAAGCCAGTCTGTCATACATACTGTGGTGGCTGTCATTGTATATAAGCCAGTCTGTCATACATACTGTGGTGGCTGTCATTGTATATAAGTCAGTCAGTCATACATACTGTGGTGGCTGTCATTGTATATAAGATAGTCTGTCATACATACTGTGGTAGCTGTCATTGTATATAAGCTAGTGTCATACATACTGTGGTGGCTGTCATTGTATATAAGATAGTCTGTCATACATACTGTGGTGGCTGTCATTGTATATACGCTAGTGTCATACATACTGTGGTGGCTGTCATTGTATATAAGATAGTCTGTCATACATACTGTGGTGGCTGTCATTGTATATACGCTAGTGTCATACATACTGTGGTGGCTGTCATTGTATATAAGATAGTCTGTCATACATACTGTGGTGGCTGTCATTGTATATAAGATAGTCTGTCATACATACTGTGGTGGCTGTTATTGTATATAAGCCAGTCTGTCATACATACTGTGGTGGCTGTCATTGTATATAAGATAGTCTGTCATACATACAGTGGTGGCTGTCATTGTATATAAGATAGTCTGTCATACATACTGTGGTGGCTGTCATTGTATATAAGCCAGTCTGTCATACATACTGTGGTGGCTGTCATTGTATATAAGATAGTCTGTCATACATACAGTGGTGGCTGTCATTGTATATAAGATAGTCTGTCATACATACTGTGGTGGCTGTCATTGTATATAAGATAGTCTGTCATACATACTGTGGTGGCTGTCATTGTATATAAGATAGTCTGTCATACATACTGTGGTGGCTGTCATTGTATATAAGATAGTGTGTCATACATACTGTGGTGGCTGTCATTGTATATAAGATAGTCTGTCATACATACTGTGGTGGCTGTCATTGTATATAAGATAGTCTGTCATACATACTGTGGTGGCTTTCATTGTATATAAGATAGTCTGTCATACATACTGTGGTGGCTGTCATTGTATATAAGATAGTCTGTCATACATACTGTGGTGGCTGTCATTGTATATAAGATAGTCTGTCATACATACTGTGGTGGCTGTCATTGTATATAAGATAGTCTGTCATACATACTGTGGTGGCTGTCATTGTATATAAGATAGTCTGTCATACATACTGTGGTGGCTGTCATTGTATATAAGATAGTCCGTCATTGTATATAAGCTAGTCTGTCATACATAGTGTGGTGGCTGTTATTGTATATAAGCTAGTGTCATACGTACTGTGGTAGCTGTCATTGTATATAAGATAGTCTGTCATACATACTGTGGTGGCTGTCATTGTATATAAGATAGTCTGTCATACATACTGTGGTGGCTGTCATTGTATATAAGGTAGTCTGTCATACATACTGTGGTGGCTGTCATTGTATAGAAGATAGTCTGTCATACATACTGTGGTGGCTGTCATTGTATATAAGCCAGTCTGTCATACATACTGTGGTGGCTGTCATTGCATATAAGATAGTCTGTCATACATACTGTGGTGGCTGTCATTGTATATAAGATAGTCTGTCATACATACTGTGGTGGCTGTCATTGTATATAAGATAGTCTGTCATACATACTGTGGTGGCTGTCATTGTATATAAGATAGTCTGTCATACATACTGTGGTGGCTGTCATTGTATATAAGATAGTCTGTCATACATACTGTGGTGGCTGTCATTGTATATAAGATAGTCTGTCATACATACTGTGGTGGCTGTCATTGTATATAAGATAGTCTGTCATACATACTGTGGTGGCTGTCATTGTATATAAGATAGTCTGTCATACATACTGTGGTGGCTGTCATTGTATATAAGATAGTCTGTCATACATACTGTGGTGGCTGTCATTGTATATAAGATAGTCTGTCATACATACTGTGGTGGCTGTCATTGTATATAAGATAGTCTGTCATACATACTGTGGTGGCTGTCATTGTATATAAGATAGTCTGTCATACATACTGTGGTGGCTGTCATTGTATATAAGATAGTCCGTCATTGTATATAAGCCAGTCTGTCATACATACTGTGGTGGCTGTCATTGTATATAAGCTAGTCTGTCATACATAGTGTGGTGGCTGTTATTGTATATAAGCTAGTGTCATACGTACTGTGGTAGCTGTCATTGTATATAAGATAGTCTGTCATACATACTGTGGTGGCTGTCATTGTATATAAGATAGTCTGTCATACATACTGTGGTGGCTGTCATACATACTGTGATGGCTGTCATTGTATATAAGATAGTCTGTCATACATACTGTGGTGGCTGTCATTGTATATAAGATAGTCTGTCATACATACTGTGGTGGCTGTCATTGTATATAAGATAGTCTGTCATACATACTGTGGTGGCTGTCATTGTATATAAGATAGTCTGTCATACATACTGTGGTGGCTGTCATTGTATATAAGATAGTCCGTCATTGTATATAAGCCAGTCTGTCATACATACTGTGGTGGCTGTCATTGTATATAAGATAGTCTGTCATACATACTGTGGTGGCTGTCATTGTATATAAGATAGTCTGTCATACATACTGTGGTAGCTGTCATTGTATATAAGATAGTCTGTCATACATACTGTGGTGGCTGTCATTGTATATAAGATAGTCTGTCATACATACTGTGGTGGCTGTCATACATACTGTGATGGCTGTCATTGTATATAAGATAGTCTGTCATACATACTGTGGTGGCTGTCATTGTATATAAGATAGTCTGTCATACATACTGTGGTGGCTGTCATTGTATATAAGCCAGTCTGTCATACATACTGTGGTGGCTGTCATTGTATATAAGATAGTCTGTCATACATACTGTGGTGGCTGTCATTGTATATAAGCCAGTCTGTCATACATACTGTGGTGGCTGTCATTGTATATAAGCCAGTCTGTCATACATACTGTGGTGGCTGTCATTGTATATAAGCCAGTCTGTCATACATACTGTGGTGGCTGTCATTGTATATAAGATAGTCTGTCATACATACTGTGGTGGCTGTCATTGTATATAAGATAGTCTGTCATACATACTGTGGTGGCTGTCATTCTATATAAGCCAGTCTGTCATACATACTGTGGTAGCTGTCATTGTATATAAGATAGTCTGTCATACATACTGTGGTGGCTGTCATTGTATATAAGATAGTCTGTCATACATACTGTGGTGGCTGTCATTGTATATAAGCCAGTCTGTCATACATACTGTGGTGGCTGTCATTGTATATAAGATAGTCTGTCATACATACTGTGGTGGCTGTCATTGTATATAAGCCAGTCTGTCATACATACTGTGGTGGCTGTCATTGTATATAAGCTAGTCTGTCATACATACTGTGGTGGCTGTCATTGTATATAAGCCAGTCTGTCATACATACTGTGGTGGCTGTCATTGTATATAAGATAGTCTGTCATACATACTGTGGTGGCTGTCATTGTATAGAAGATAGTCTGTCATACATACTGTGGTGGCTGTCATTGTATATAAGATAGTCTGTCATACATACTGTGGTGGCTGTCATTGTATATAAGATAGTCTTTCATACATACTGTGGTGGCTGTCATTGTATAGAAGATAGTCTGTCATACATACTGTGGTGGCTGTCATTGTATATAAGATAGTCTGTCATACATACTGTGGTGGCTGTCATTGTATATAAGATAGTCTTTCATACATACTGTGGTGGCTGTCATTGTATATAAGCCAGTCTGTCATACATACTGTGGTGGCTGTCATTGTATATAAGCCAGTCTGTCATACATACTGTGGTGGCTGTCATTGTATATAAGATAGTCTGTCATACATACTGTGGTGGCTGTCATTGTATATAAGATAGTCTGTCATACATACTGTGGTGGCTGTCATTGTATATAAGATAGTCTGTCATACATACTGTGGTGGCTGTCATTGTATATAAGGTAGTCTGTCATACATACTGTGGTGGCTGTCATTGTATATAAGCTAGTCTGTCATACATACTGTGGTGGCTGTCATTGTATATAAGCCAGTCTGTCATACATACTGTGGTGGCTGTCATTGTATATAAGATAGTCTGTCATACATACTGTGGTGGCTGTCATTGTATATAAGATAGTCTGTCATACATACTGTGGTGGTTGTCAATGTATATAAGATAGTCTGTCAGACATACTGTGGTGGCTGTCATTGTATATAAGATAGTCTGTCATACATACTGTGGTGGTTGTCATTGTATATAAGATAGTCTGTCATACATACTGTGGTGGGTGTCATTGTATATAAGCCAGTCTGTCATACATACTGTGGTGGCTGTCATTGTATATAAGCCAGTCTGTCATACATACTGTGGTAGCTGTCATTGTATATAAGATAGTCTGTCATACATACTGTGGTGGCTGTCAGTGTATATAAGATAGTCTGTCATACATACTGTGGTGGCTGTCATTGTATATAAGCCAGTCTGTCATACATACTGTGGTGGCTGTCAGTGTATATAAGATAGTCTGTCATACATACTGTGGTGGCTGTCATTGTATATATGCCAGTCTGTCATACATACTGTGGTGGCTGTCATTGTATATATGCCAGTCTGTCATACATACTGTGGTGGCTGTCATTGTATATAAGCCAGTCTGTCATACATACTGTGGTGGCTGTCATTGTATATAAGCCAGTCTGTCATACATACTGTGGTGGCTGTCATTGTATAGAAGATAGTCTGTCATACATACTGTGGTAGCTGTCATTGTATATAAGCCAGTCTGTCATACATACTGTGGTGGCTGTCATTGTATATAAGATAGTCTGTCATACATACTGTGGTGGCTGTCATTGTATATAAGCCAGTCTGTCATACATACTGTGGTGGCTGTCATTGTATATAAGATAGTCTGTCATACATACTGTGGTGGCTGTCATTGTATAGAAGATAGTCTGTCATACATACTGTGGTGGCTGTCATTGTATATAAGATAGTCTGTCATACATACTGTGGTGGCTGTCATTGTATATAAGATAGTGTGTCATACATACTGTGGTGGCTGTCATTGTATATAAGATAGTCTGTCATACATACTGTGGTGGCTGTCATTGTATATAAGATAGTCTGTCATACATACTGTGGTGGCTGTCATTGTATATAAGATAGTCTGTCATACATACTGTGGTGGCTGTCATTGTATATAAGATAGTCTGTCATACATACTGTGGTGGCTGTCATTGTATATAAGATAGTCTGTCATACATACTGTGGTGGCTGTCATTGTATATAAGATAGTCTGTCATACATACTGTGGTGGCTGTCATTGTATATAAGATAGTCTGTCATACATACTGTGGTGGCTGTCATTGTATATAAGATAGTCTGTCATACATACTGTGGTGGCTGTCATTGTATATAAGATAGTCTGTCATACATACTGTGGTGGCTGTCATTGTATATAAGATAGTCTGTCATACATACTGTGGTGGCTGTCATTGTATATAAGATAGTCTGTCATACATACTGTGGTGGCTGTCATTGTATATAAGATAGTCTGTCATACATACTGTGGTGGCTGTCATTGTATATAAGATAGTCCGTCATTGTATATAAGCCAGTCTGTCATACATACTGTGGTGGCTGTCATTGTATATAAGCTAGTCTGTCATACATAGTGTGGTGGCTGTTATTGTATATAAGCTAGTGTCATACGTACTGTGGTAGCTGTCATTGTATATAAGATAGTCTGTCATACATACTGTGGTGGCTGTCATTGTATATAAGATAGTCTGTCATACATACTGTGGTGGCTGTCATACATACTGTGATGGCTGTCATTGTATATAAGATAGTCTGTCATACATACTGTGGTGGCTGTCATTGTATATAAGATAGTCTGTCATACATACTGTGGTGGCTGTCATTGTATATAAGATAGTCTGTCATACATACTGTGGTGGCTGTCATTGTATATAAGATAGTCTGTCATACATACTGTGGTGGCTGTCATTGTATATAAGATAGTCCGTCATTGTATATAAGCCAGTCTGTCATACATACTGTGGTGGCTGTCATTGTATATAAGATAGTCTGTCATACATACTGTGGTGGCTGTCATTGTATATAAGATAGTCTGTCATACATACTGTGGTAGCTGTCATTGTATATAAGATAGTCTGTCATACATACTGTGGTGGCTGTCATTGTATATAAGATAGTCTGTCATACATACTGTGGTGGCTGTCATACATACTGTGATGGCTGTCATTGTATATAAGATAGTCTGTCATACATACTGTGGTGGCTGTCATTGTATATAAGATAGTCTGTCATACATACTGTGGTGGCTGTCATTGTATATAAGCCAGTCTGTCATACATACTGTGGTGGCTGTCATCGTATATAAGATAGTCTGTCATACATACTGTGGTGGCTGTCATTGTATATAAGCCAGTCTGTCATACATACTGTGGTGGCTGTCATTGTATATAAGATAGTCTGTCATACATACTGTGGTGGCTGTCATTGTATATAAGCCAGTCTGTCATACATACTGTGGTGGCTGTCATTGTATATAAGCCAGTCTGTCATACATACTGTGGTGGCTGTCATTGTATATAAGCCAGTCTGTCATACATACTGTGGTGGCTGTCATTGTATATAAGATAGTCTGTCATACATACTGTGGTGGCTGTCATTGTATATAAGATAGTCTGTCATACATACTGTGGTGGCTGTCATTCTATATAAGCCAGTCTGTCATACATACTGTGGTAGCTGTCATTGTATATAAGATAGTCTGTCATACATACTGTGGTGGCTGTCATTGTATATAAGATAGTCTGTCATACATACTGTGGTGGCTGTCATTGTATATAAGCCAGTCTGTCATACATACTGTGGTGGCTGTCATTGTATATAAGATAGTCTGTCATACATACTGTGGTGGCTGTCATTGTATATAAGCCAGTCTGTCATACATACTGTGGTGGCTGTCATTGTATATAAGCTAGTCTGTCATACATACTGTGGTGGCTGTCATTGTATATAAGCCAGTCTGTCATACATACTGTGGTGGCTGTCATTGTATATAAGATAGTCTGTCATACATACTGTGGTGGCTGTCATTGTATAGAAGATAGTCTGTCATACATACTGTGGTGGCTGTCATTGTATATAAGATAGTCTGTCATTGTATATAAGCCAGTCTGTCATACATACTGTGGTGGCTGTTATTGTATATAAGCTAGTGTCATACATACTGTGGTAGCTGTCATTGTATATAAGATAGTCTGTCATACATACTGTGGTGGCTGTCATTGTATATAAGCCAGTCTGTCATACATACTGTGGTGGCTGTCATTGTATATAAGCCAGTCTGTCATACATACTGTGGTGGCTGTCATTGTATATAAGATAGTCTGTCATACATACTGTGGTGGCTGTCATTGTATATAAGATAGTCTGTCATAGTATATAAGATAGTCTGTCATACATACTGTGGTGGCTGTCATTGTATATAAGATAGTCTGTCATACATACTGTGGTGGCTGTCATTGTATAGAAGCCAGTCTGTCATACATACTGTGGTGGCTGTCATTGTATATAAGATAGTCTGTCATACATACTGTGGTAGCTGTCATTGTATATAAGATAGTCTGTCATACATACTGTGGTGGCTGTCATTGTATATAAGATAGTCTGTCATACATACTGTGGTGGCTGTCATTGTATAGAAGCCAGTCTGTCATACATACTGTGGTGGCTGTCATTGTATATAAGCCAGTCTGTCATACATACTGTGGTGGCTGTCATTGTATATAAGTCAGTCAGTCATACATACTGTGGTGGCTGTCATTGTATATAAGATAGTCTGTCATACATACTGTGGTAGCTGTCATTGTATATAAGCTAGTGTCATACATACTGTGGTGGCTGTCATTGTATATAAGATAGTCTGTCATACATACTGTGGTGGCTGTCATTGTATATACGCTAGTGTCATACATACTGTGGTGGCTGTCATTGTATATAAGATAGTCTGTCATACATACTGTGGTGGCTGTCATTGTATATACGCTAGTGTCATACATACTGTGGTGGCTGTCATTGTATATAAGATAGTCTGTCATACATACTGTGGTGGCTGTCATTGTATATAAGATAGTCTGTCATACATACTGTGGTGGCTGTTATTGTATATAAGCCAGTCTGTCATACATACTGTGGTGGCTGTCATTGTATATAAGATAGTCTGTCATACATACAGTGGTGGCTGTCATTGTATATAAGATAGTCTGTCATACATACTGTGGTGGCTGTCATTGTATATAAGCCAGTCTGTCATACATACTGTGGTGGCTGTCATTGTATATAAGATAGTCTGTCATACATACAGTGGTGGCTGTCATTGTATATAAGATAGTCTGTCATACATACTGTGGTGGCTGTCATTGTATATAAGATAGTCTGTCATACATACTGTGGTGGCTGTCATTGTATATAAGATAGTCTGTCATACATACTGTGGTGGCTGTCATTGTATATAAGATAGTGTGTCATACATACTGTGGTGGCTGTCATTGTATATAAGATAGTCTGTCATACATACTGTGGTGGCTGTCATTGTATATAAGATAGTCTGTCATACATACTGTGGTGGCTTTCATTGTATATAAGATAGTCTGTCATACATACTGTGGTGGCTGTCATTGTATATAAGATAGTCTGTCATACATACTGTGGTGGCTGTCATTGTATATAAGATAGTCTGTCATACATACTGTGGTGGCTGTCATTGTATATAAGATAGTCTGTCATACATACTGTGGTGGCTGTCATTGTATATAAGATAGTCTGTCATACATACTGTGGTGGCTGTCATTGTATATAAGATAGTCCGTCATTGTATATAAGCTAGTCTGTCATACATAGTGTGGTGGCTGTTATTGTATATAAGCTAGTGTCATACGTACTGTGGTAGCTGTCATTGTATATAAGATAGTCTGTCATACATACTGTGGTGGCTGTCATTGTATATAAGATAGTCTGTCATACATACTGTGGTGGCTGTCATTGTATATAAGGTAGTCTGTCATACATACTGTGGTGGCTGTCATTGTATAGAAGATAGTCTGTCATACATACTGTGGTGGCTGTCATTGTATATAAGCCAGTCTGTCATACATACTGTGGTGGCTGTCATTGCATATAAGATAGTCTGTCATACATACTGTGGTGGCTGTCATTGTATATAAGATAGTCTGTCATACATACTGTGATGGCTGTCATTGTATATAAGATAGTCTGTCATACATACTGTGGTGGCTGTCATTGTATATAAGCCAGTCTGTCATACATACTGTGGTAGCTGTCATTGTATATAAGCTAGTCTGTCATACATACTGTGATGGCTGTCATTGTATAGAAGATAGTCTGTCATACATACTGTGGTGGCTGTCATTGTATATAAGCCAGTCTGTCATACATACTGTGGTGGCTGTCATTGTATATAAGCCAGTCTGTCATACATACTGTGGTGGCTGTCATTGTATATAAGATAGTCTGTCATACATACTGTGGTGGCTGTCATTGTATATAAGATAGTCTGTCATACATACTGTGGTGGCTGTCATTGTATATAAGATAGTCTGTCATACATACTGTGGTGGCTGTCATTGTATATAAGATAGTCTGTCATACATACTGTGGTGGCTGTCATTGTATATAAGATAGTCTGTCATACATACTGTGGTGGCTGTCATTGTATATAAGATAGTCTGTCATACATACTGTGGTAGCTGTCATTGTATATAAGATAGTCTGTCATACATACTGTGGTAGCTGTCATTGTATATAAGATAGTCTGTCATACATACTGTGGTGGCTGTCATTGTATATAAGATAGTCTGTCATACATACTGTGGTGGCTGTCATTGTATATAAGGTAGTCTGTCATACATACTGTGGTGGCTGTCATTGTATATAAGATAGTCTGTCATACATACTGTGGTGGCTGTCATTGTATATAAGATAGTCTGTCATACATACTGTGGTGGCTGTCATTGTATATAAGATAGTCTGTCATACATACTGTGGTGGCTGTCATTGTATATAAGCCAGTCTGTCATACATACTGTGGTGGTTGTCATTGTATATAAGATAGTCTGTCATACATACTGTGGTGGCTGTCATTGTATATAAGCTAGTCTGTCATACATACTGTGGTGGCTGTCATTGTATATAAGATAGTCTGTCATACATACTGTGGTGGCTGTCATTGTATATAAGCCAGTCTGTCATACATACTGTGGTGGCTGTCATTGTATATAAGCTAGTCTGTCATACATACTGTGGTGGCTGTCATTGTATATAAGCCAGTCTGTCATACATACTGTGGTGGCTGTCATTGTATATAAGATAGTCTGTCATACATACTGTGGTAGCTGTCATTGTATATAAGATAGTCTGTCATACATACTGTGGTGGCTGTCATTGTATATAAGCTAGTGTCATACATACTGTGGTAGCTGTCATTGTATATAAGATAGTCTGTCATACATACTGTGGTAGCTGTCATTGTATATAAGATAGTCTGTCATACATACTGTGGTGGCTGTCATTGTATATAAGATAGTCTGTCATACATACTGTGGTGGCTGTCATTGTATATAAGCCAGTCTGTCATACATACTGTGGTGGCTGTCATTGTATATAAGCTAGTCTGTCATACATACTGTGGTGGCTGTCATTGTATATAAGCCAGTCTGTCATACATACTGTGGTGGCTGTCATTGTATATAAGATAGTCTGTCATACATACTGTGGTAGCTGTCATTGTATATAAGATAGTCTGTCATACATACTGTGGTAGCTGTCATTGTATATAAGATAGTCTGTCATACATACTGTGGTAGCTGTCATTGTATATAAGATAGTCTGTCATACATACTGTGGTGGCTTTCATTGTATATAAGATAGTCTGTCATACATACTGTGGTGGCTGTCATTGTATATAAGATAGTCTGTCATACATACTGTGGTGGCTGTCATTGTATAGAAGCCAGTCTGTCATACATACTGTGGTGGCTGTCATTGTATATAAGCTAGTCTGTCATACATACTGTGGTGGCTGTCATTGTATATAAGATAGTCTGTCATACATACTGTGGTAGCTGTCATTGTATATAAGATAGTCTGTCATACATACTGTGGTGGCTGTCATTGTATATAAGATAGTCTGTCATACATACTGTGGTGGCTGTCATTGTATATAAGCCAGTCTGTCATACATACTGTGGTGGCTGTCATTGTATATAAGCTAGTCTGTCATACATACTGTGGTGGCTGTCATTGTATATAAGCCAGTCTGTCATACATACTGTGGTGGCTGTCATTGTATATAAGATAGTCTGTCATACATACTGTGGTGGCTGTCATTGTATAGAAGATAGTCTGTCATACATACTGTGGTGGCTGTCATTGTATATAAGATAGTCTGTCATTGTATATAAGCCAGTCTGTCATACATACTGTGGTGGCTGTTATTGTATATAAGCTAGTGTCATACATACTGTGGTAGCTGTCATTGTATATAAGATAGTCTGTCATACATACTGTGGTGGCTGTCATTGTATATAAGCCAGTCTGTCATACATACTGTGGTGGCTGTCATTGTATATAAGCCAGTCTGTCATACATACTGTGGTGGTTGTCATTGTATATAAGATAGTCTGTCATACATACTGTGGTGGCTGTCATTGGATAGAAGCCAGTCTGTCATACATACTGTGGTGGCTGTCATTGTATATAAGATAGTCTGTCATACATACTGTGGTGGCTGTCATTGTATATAAGATAGTCTGTCATACATACTGTGGTGGCTGTCATTGTATATAAGATAGTCTGTCATACATACTCTGGTGGCTGTCATTGTATATAAGATAGTCTGTCATACATACTGTGGTGGCTGTCATTGGATAGAAGCCAGTCTGTCATACATACTGTGGTGGCTGTCATTGTATATAAGATAGTCTGTCATACATACTGTGGTGGCTGTCATTGTATATAAGATAGTCTGTCATACATACTGTGGTGGTTGTCATTGTATATAAGATAGTCTGTCATACATACTGTGGTGGCTGTCATTGTATATAAGATAGTCTGTCATACATACTGTGGTGGCTGTCATTGTATATAAGATAGTCTGTCATACATACTGTGGTGGCTGTCATTGTATATAAGATAGTCTGTCATACATACTGTGGTGGTTGTCATTGTATATAAGATAGTCTGTCATACATACTGTGGTGGTTGTCATTGTATATAAGATAGTCTGTCATACATACTGTGGTGGCTGTCATTGTATAGAAGCCAGTCTGTCATACATACTGTGGTGGCTGTCATTGTATATAAGATAGTCTGTCATACATACTGTGGTGGCTGTCATTGTATAGAAGCCAGTCTGTCATACATACTGTGGTGGCTGTCATTGTATATAAGCTAGTGTCATACATACTGTGGTGGCTGTCATTGTATATAAGATAGTCTGTCATACATACTGTGGTGGCTGTCATTGTATATAAGCCAGTCTGTCATACATACTGTGGTGGTTGTCATTGTATATAAGATAGTCTGTCATACATACTGTGGTGGTTGTCATTGTATATAAGATAGTCTGTCATACATACTGTGGTGGCTGTCATTGTATAGAAGCCAGTCTGTCATACATACTGTGGTGGCTGTCATTGTATATACGCTAGTGTCATACATACTGTGGTGGCTGTCATTGTATATAAGATAGTCTGTCATACATACTGTGGTAGCTGTCATTGTATATAAGATAGTGTGTCATACATACTGTGGTGGCTGTCATTGTATATAAGATAGTCTGTCATACATACTGTGGTGGCTGTCATTGTATATAAGATAGTCTGTCATACATACTGTGGTGGCTGTCATTGTATATAAGATAGTCTGTCATACATACTGTGGTGGCTGTCATTGTATATAAGCCAGTCTGTCATACATACTGTGGTGGCTGTCAGTGTATATAAGATAGTCTGTCATACATACTGTGGTGGCTGTCATTGTATATATGCCAGTCTGTCATACATACTGTGGTGGCTGTCATTGTATATAAGATAGTCTGTCATACATACTGTGGTGGCTGTCATTGTATATAAGCCAGTCTGTCATACATACTGTGGTGGCTGTCAGTGTATATAAGATAGTCTGTCATACATACTGTGGTGGCTGTCATTGTATATAAGCCAGTCTGTCATACATACTGTGGTGGCTGTCATTGTATATAAGATAGTCTGTCATACATACTGTGGTCGCTGTCATTGTATATAAGATAGTCTTTCATACATACTGTGGTGGCTGTCATTGTATATAAGCCAGTCTGTCATACATACTGTGGTGGCTGTCATTGTATATAAGCCAGTCTGTCATACATACTGTGGTGGCTGTCATTGTATATAAGCCAGTCTGTCATACATACTGTGGTGGCTGTCATTGTATATAAGCCAGTCTGTCATACATACTGTGGTGGCTGTCATTGTATATAAGCCAGTCTGTCATACATACTGTGGTGGCTGTCATTGTATATAAGCCAGTCTGTCATACATACTGTGGTGGCTGTCATTGTATATAAGCCAGTCTGTCATACATACTGTGGTGGCTGTCATTGTATATAAGCCAGTCTGTCATACATACTGTGGTGGCTGTCATTGTATATAAGCCAGTCTGTCATACATACTGTGGTGGCTGTCATTGTATATAAGCCAGTCTGTCATACATACTGTGGTGGCTGTCATTGTATAGAAGATAGTCAGTCATACATACTGTGGTGGCTGTCATTGTATATAAGCCAGTCTGTCATACATACTGTGGTGGCTGTCATTGTATATAAGCCAGTCTGTCATACATACTGTGGTGGCTGTCATTGTATAGAAGATAGTCAGTCATACATACTGTGGTGGCTGTCATTGTATATACGCTAGTGTCATACATACTGTGGTGGCTGTCATTGTATATAAGATAGTCTGTCATACATACTGTGGTGGCTGTCATTGTATATAAGATAGTCTGTCATACATACTGTGGTGGCTGTCATTGTATATAAGATAGTCTGTCATACATACTGTGGTGGCTGTCATTGTATATAAGATAGTCTGTCATACATACTGTGGTGGCTGTCATTGTATATAAGATAGTCTGTCATACATACTGTGGTCGCTGTCATTGTATATAAGATAGTCTTTCATACATACTGTGGTGGCTGTCATTGTATATAAGCCAGTCTGTCATACATACTGTGGTGGCTGTCATTGTATATAAGCCAGTCTGTCATACATACTGTGGTGGCTGTCATTGTATATAAGCCAGTCTGTCATACATACTGTGGTGGCTGTCATTGTATATAAGCCAGTCTGTCATACATACTGTGGTGGCTGTCATTGTATATAAGCCAGTCTGTCATACATACTGTGGTGGCTGTCATTGTATATAAGCCAGTCTGTCATACATACTGTGGTGGCTGTCATTGTATATAAGCCAGTCTGTCATACATACTGTGGTGGCTGTCATTGTATATAAGCCAGTCTGTCATACATACTGTGGTGGCTGTCATTGTATATAAGCCAGTCTGTCATACATACTGTGGTGGCTGTCATTGTATATAAGCCAGTCTGTCATACATACTGTGGTGGCTGTCATTGTATAGAAGATAGTCAGTCATACATACTGTGGTGGCTGTCATTGTATATAAGCCAGTCTGTCATACATACTGTGGTGGCTGTCATTGTATATAAGCCAGTCTGTCATACATACTGTGGTGGCTGTCATTGTATAGAAGATAGTCTGTCATACATACTGTGGTGGCTGTCATTGTATATAAGATAGTCTGTCATACATACTGTGGTGGCTGTCATTGTATATAAGATAGTCTGTCATACATACTGTGGTGGCTGTCATTGTATATAAGATAGTCTGTCATACATACTGTGGCAGCTGTCATTGTATATAAGATAGTGTGTCATACATACTGTGGTGGCTGTCATTGTATATAAGATAGTCTGTCATACAGACTGTGGTGGCTGTCATTGTATATAAGATAGTCTGTCATACATACTGTGGTGGCTGTCATTGTATATAAGATAGTCTGTCATACATACTGTGGTAGCTGTCATTGTATATAAGATAGTGTGTCATACATACTGTGGTAGCTGTCATTGTATATAAGATAGTCTGTCATACATACTGTGGTGGCTGTCATTGTATATAAGCCAGTCTGTCATACATACTGTGGTGGCTGTCATTGTATATAAGATAGTCTGTCATACATACTGTGGTGGCTGTCATTGTATATAAGATAGTCTGTCATACATACTGTGGTGGCTGTCATTGTATATAAGCCAGTCTGTCATACATACTGTGGTGGCTGTCATTGTATATAAGATAGTCTGTCATACATACTGTGGTGGCTGTCATTGTATATAAGATAGTCTGTCATACATACTGTGGTGGCTGTCATTGTATATACGCTAGTGTCATACATACTGTGGTGGCTGTCATTGTATATACGCTAGTGTCATACATACTGTGGTGGCTGTCATTGTATATAAGATAGTCTGTCATACATACTGTGGTGGCTGTCATTGTATATAAGATAGTCTGTCATACATACTGTGGTGGCTGTCATTGTATATAAGCCAGTCTGTCATACATACTGTGGTGGCTGTCATTGTATATAAGATAGTCTGTCATACATACTGTGGTGGCTGTCATTGTATATAAGATAGTCTGTCATACATACTGTGGTGGCTGTCATTGTATATACGCTAGTGTCATACATACTGTGGTGGCTGTCATTGTATATAAGATAGTCTGTCATACATACTGTGGTGGCTGTCATTGTATATAAGATAGTCTGTCATACATACTGTGGTGGCTGTCATTGTATATAAGATAGTCTGTCATACATACTGTGGTGGCTGTCATTGTATAGAAGATAGACTGTCATACATACTGTGCTGGCTGTCATTGTATATAAGATAGTCTGTCATTGTATATAAGCCAGTCTGTCATACATACTGTGGTGGCTGTCATTGTATATAAGATAGTCTGTCATACATAATGTGGTAGCTGTCATTGTATATAAGCCAGTCTGTCATACATACTGTGGTGGCTGTCATTGTATATAAGATAGTCTGTCATACATACTGTGGTAGCTGTCATTGTATATAAGATAGTCTGTCATACATACTGTGGTGGCTGTCATTGTATATAAGATAGTCTGTCATACATACTGTGGTGGCTGTCATTGTATATAAGCCAGTCTGACATACATACTGTGGTGGCTGTCATTGTATATAAGATAGTCTGTCATACATACTGTGGTAGCTGTCATTGTATATAAGATAGTCTGTCATACATACTGTGGTGGCTGTCAGTGTATATAAGATAGTCTGTCATACATACTGTGGTGGCTGTGATTGTATATAAGATAGTCTGTCATACATACTGTGGTGGCTGTCAGTGTATATAAGATAGTCTGTCATACATACTGTGGTGGCTGTGATTGTATATAAGATAGTCTGTCATACATACTGTGGTAGCTGTCATTGTATATAAGATAGTCTGTCATACATACTGTGGTGGCTGTCATTGTATATAAGATAGTCTGTCATACATACTGTGGTGGCTGTCAGTGTATATAAGATAGTCTGTCATACATACTGTGGTGGCTGTGATTGTATATAAGATAGTCTGTCATACATACTGTGGTGGCTGTCAGTGTATATAACATAGTCTGTCATACATACTGTGGTGGCTGTGATTGTATATAAGATAGTCTGTCATACATACTGTGGTGGCTGTCATTGTATATAAGTCAGTCAGTCATACATACTGTGGTGGCTGTCATTGTATATAAGATAGTCTGTCATACATACTGTGGTGGCTGTCATTGTATATAAGTCAGTCAGTCATACATACTGTGGTGGCTGTCATTGTATATAAGATAGTCTGTCATACATACTGTGGTGGCTGTCATTGTATATAAGTCAGTCAGTCATACATACTGTGGTGGCTGTCATTGTATATAAGATAGTCTGTCATACATACTGTGGTGGTTGTCATTGTATATAAGATAGTCTGTCATACATACTGTGGTGGTTGTCATTGTATATAAGATAGTCTGTCATACATACTGTGGTGGTTGTCATTGTATATAAGATAGTCTGTCATACATACTGTGGTGGTTGTCATTGTATATAAGATAGTCTGTCATACATACTGTGGTGGCTGTCATTGTATATAAGATAGTCTGTCATACATACTGTGGTGGTTGTCATTGTATATAAGCCGGTCTGTCATACATACTGTGGTGGTTGTCATTGTATATAAGATAGTCTGTCATACATACTGTGGTGGCTGTCATTGTATATAAGCCAGTCTGTCATACATACTGTGGTGGCTGTCATTGTATATAAGATAGTCTGTCATACATACTGTGGTGGCTGTCATTGTATAGAAGATAGTCTGTCATACATACTGTGGTGGCTGTCATTGTATATAAGATAGTCTGTCATACATACTGTGGTGGCTGTCATTGTATATAATCCAGTCTGTCATAGATACTGTGGTGGCTGTCATTGTATATAAGCCAGTCTGTCATACATACTGTGGTGGCTGTCATTGTATATAAGATAGTCTGTCATACATACTGTGGTGGCTGTCATTGTATATAAGATAGTCTGTCATACATACTGTGGTGGCTGTCATTGTATATAAGATAGTCTGTCATACATACTGTGGTGGCTGTGATTGTATATAAGATAGTCTGTCATACATACTGTGGTAGCTGTCATTGTATATAAGATAGTCTGTCATACATACTGTGGTGGCTGTCATTGTATATAAGATAGTCTGTCATACATACTGTGGTGGCTGTGATTGTATATAAGATAGTCTGTCATACATACTGTGGTAGCTGTCATTGTATATAAGATAGTCTGTCATACATACTGTGGTGGCTGTCATTGTATATAAGCCAGTCTGTCATACATACTGTGGTGGCTGTCATTGTATATAAGATAGTCTGTCATACATACTGTGGTGGCTGTGATTGTATATAAGATAGTCTGTCATACATACTGTGGTGGCTGTCATTGTATATAAGTCAGTCAGTCATACATACTGTGGTGGCTGTCATTGTATATAAGATAGTCTGTCATACATACTGTGGTGGTTGTCATTGTATATAAGATAGTCTGTCATACATACTGTGGTAGCTGTCATTGTATATAAGATAGTCTGTCATACATACTGTGGTGGCTGTCATTGTATATAAGATAGTCTGTCATACATACTGTGGTGGCTGTGATTGTATATAAGCCAGTCTGTCATACATACTGTGGTGGCTGTCATTGTATATAAGCCAGTCTGTCATACATACTGTGGTGGCTGTCATTGTATATAAGATAGTCTGTCATACATACTGTGGTGGTTGTCATTGTATATAAGTCAGTCAGTCATACATACTGTGGTGGCTGTCATTGTATATAAGATAGTCTGTCATACATACTGTGGTGGTTGTCATTGTATATAAGATAGTCTGTCATACATACTGTGGTGGTTGTCATTGTATATAAGATAGTCTGTCATACATACTGTGGTGGCTGTCATTGTATATAAGCCAGTCTGTCATACATACTGTGGTGGCTGTCATTGTATATAAGATAGTCTGTCATACATACTGTGGTGGCTGTCATTGTATAGAAGATAGTCTGTCATACATAATGTGGTGGCTGTCATTGTATATAAGATAGTCTGTCATACATACTGTGGTGGCTGTCATTGTATATAAGATAGTCTGTCATACATACTGTGGTGGCTGTCATTGTATATAAGATAGTCTGTCATACATACTGTGGTGGCTGTCATTGTATATAAGATAGTCTGTCATACATACTGTGGTGGCTGTCATTGTATATAAGCTCGTCTGTCATACATACTGTGGTGGCTGTCATTGTATATAAGATAGTCTGTCATACATACTGTGGTGGCTGTCATTGTATATAAGATAGTCTGTCATACATACTGTGGTGGCTGTCATTGTATATAAGATAGTCTGTCATACATACTGTGGTGGCTGTCATTGTATATAAGATAGTCTGTCATACATACTGTGGTGGCTGTCATTGTATATAAGCTCGTCTGTCATACATACTGTGGTGGCTGTCATTGTATAGAAGATAGTCTGTCATACATACTGTGGTGGCTGTCATTGTATATAAGATAGTCTGTCATTGTATATAAGCCAGTCTGTCATACATACTGTGGTGGCTGTCATTGTATATAAGATAGTCTGTCATTGTATATAAGCCAGTTCTGTCATACATACTGTGGTGGCTGTCATTGTATATAAGATAGTCTGTCATACATACTGTGGTGGCTGTCATTGTATATAAGATAGTCTGTCATACATACTGTGGTGGCTGTCATTGTATATAAGATAGTCTGTCATACATACTGTGGTGGCTGTCATTGTATATAAGCTCGTCTGTCATACATACTGTGGTGGCTGTCATTGTATAGAAGATAGTCTGTCATACATACTGTGGTGGCTGTCATTGTATATAAGATAGTCTGTCATTGTATATAAGCCAGTCTGTCATACATACTGTGGTGGCTGTCATTGTATATAAGATAGTCTGTCATTGTATATAAGCCAGTCTGTCATACATACTGTGGTGGCTGTCATTGTATATAAGATAGTCTGTCATACATACTGTGGTGGCTGTCATTGTATATAAGATAGTCTGTCATACATACTGTGGTGGCTGTCATTGTATATAAGATAGTCTGTCATACATACTGTGGTGGCTGTCATTGTATATAAGCTCGTCTGTCATACATACTGTGGTGGCTGTCATTGTATAGAAGATAGTCTGTCATACATACTGTGGTGGCTGTCATTGTATATAAGATAGTCTGTCATTGTATATAAGCCAGTCTGTCATACATACTGTGGTGGCTGTCATTGTATATAAGATAGTCTGTCATTGTATATAAGCCAGTCTGTCATACATACTGTGGTGGCTGTCATTGTATATAAGCTAGTCTGTCATACATACTGTGGTGGCTGTCATTGTATATAAGATAGTCCGTCATTGTATATAAGCCAGTCTGTCATACATACTGTGGTGGCTGTCATTGTATATAAGATAGTCTGTCATACATACTGTGGTGGCTGTCATTGTATATAAGATAGTCTGTCATACATACTGTGGTAGCTGTCATTGTATATAAGATAGTCTGTCATACATACTGTGGTGGCTGTCATTGTATATAAGATAGTCTGTCATACATACTGTGGTGGCTGTCATACATACTGTGATGGCTGTCATTGTATATAAGATAGTCTGTCATACATACTGTGGTGGCTGTCATTGTATATAAGATAGTCTGTCATACATACTGTGGTGGCTGTCATTGTATATAAGCCAGTCTGTCATACATACTGTGGTGGCTGTCATTGTATATAAGATAGTCTGTCATACATACTGTGGTGGCTGTCATTGTATATAAGCCAGTCTGTCATACATACTGTGGTGGCTGTCATTGTATATAAGATAGTCTGTCATACATACTGTGGTGGCTGTCATTGTATATAAGCCAGTCTGTCATACATACTGTGGTGGCTGTCATTGTATATAAGCCAGTCTGTCATACATACTGTGGTGGCTGTCATTGTATATAAGCCAGTCTGTCATACATACTGTGGTGGCTGTCATTGTATATAAGATAGTCTGTCATACATACTGTGGTGGCTGTCATTGTATATAAGATAGTCTGTCATACATACTGTGGTGGCTGTCATTCTATATAAGCCAGTCTGTCATACATACTGTGGTAGCTGTCATTGTATATAAGATAGTCTGTCATACATACTGTGGTGGCTGTCATTGTATATAAGATAGTCTGTCATACATACTGTGGTGGCTGTCATTGTATATAAGCCAGTCTGTCATACATACTGTGGTCGCTGTCATTGTATATAAGATAGTCTGTCATACATACTGTGGTGGCTGTCATTGTATATAAGCCAGTCTGTCATACATACTGTGGTGGCTGTCATTGTATATAAGCTAGTCTGTCATACATACTGTGGTGGCTGTCATTGTATATAAGCCAGTCTGTCATACATACTGTGGTGGCTGTCATTGTATATAAGATAGTCTGTCATACATACTGTGGTGGCTGTCATTGTATAGAAGATAGTCTGTCATACATACTGTGGTGGCTGTCATTGTATATAAGATAGTCTGTCATTGTATATAAGCCAGTCTGTCATACTTACTGTGGTGGCTGTTATTGTATATAAGCTAGTGTCATACATACTGTGGTAGCTGTCATTGTATATAAGATAGTCTGTCATACATACTGTGGTGGCTGTCATTGTATATAAGCCAGTCTGTCATACATACTGTGGTGGCTGTCATTGTATATAAGCCAGTCTGTCATACATACTGTGGTGGCTGTCATTGTATATAAGATAGTCTGTCATACATACTGTGGTGGCTGTCATTGTATATAAGATAGTCTGTCATAGTATATAAGATAGTCTGTCATACATACTGTGGTGGCTGTCATTGTATATAAGATAGTCTGTCATACATACTGTGGTGGCTGTCATTGTATAGAAGCCAGTCTGTCATACATACTGTGGTGGCTGTCATTGTATATAAGATAGTCTGTCATACATACTGTGGTAGCTGTCATTGTATATAAGATAGTCTGTCATACATACTGTGGTGGCTGTCATTGTATATAAGATAGTCTGTCATACATACTGTGGTGGCTGTCATTGTATAGAAGCCAGTCTGTCATACATACTGTGGTGGCTGTCATTGTATATAAGCCAGTCTGTCATACATACTGTGGTGGCTGTCATTGTATATAAGTCAGTCAGTCATACATACTGTGGTGGCTGTCATTGTATATAAGATAGTCTGTCATACATACTGTGGTAGCTGTCATTGTATATAAGCTAGTGTCATACATACTGTGGTGGCTGTCATTGTATATAAGATAGTCTGTCATACATACTGTGGTGGCTGTCATTGTATATACGCTAGTGTCATACATACTGTGGTGGCTGTCATTGTATATAAGATAGTCTGTCATACATACTGTGGTGGCTGTCATTGTATATACGCTAGTGTCATACATACTGTGGTGGCTGTCATTGTATATAAGATAGTCTGTCATACATACTGTGGTGGCTGTCATTGTATATAAGATAGTCTGTCATACATACTGTGGTGGCTGTTATTGTATATAAGCCAGTCTGTCATACATACTGTGGTGGCTGTCATTGTATATAAGATAGTCTGTCATACATACAGTGGTGGCTGTCATTGTATATAAGATAGTCTGTCATACATACTGTGGTGGCTGTCATTGTATATAAGCCAGTCTGTCATACATACTGTGGTGGCTGTCATTGTATATAAGATAGTCTGTCATACATACAGTGGTGGCTGTCATTGTATATAAGATAGTCTGTCATACATACTGTGGTGGCTGTCATTGTATATAAGATAGTCTGTCATACATACTGTGGTGGCTGTCATTGTATATAAGATAGTCTGTCATACATACTGTGGTGGCTGTCATTGTATATAAGATAGTGTGTCATACATACTGTGGTGGCTGTCATTGTATATAAGATAGTCTGTCATACATACTGTGGTGGCTGTCATTGTATATAAGATAGTCTGTCATACATACTGTGGTGGCTTTCATTGTATATAAGATAGTCTGTCATACATACTGTGGTGGCTGTCATTGTATATAAGATAGTCTGTCATACATACTGTGGTGGCTGTCATTGTATATAAGATAGTCTGTCATACATACTGTGGTGGCTGTCATTGTATATAAGATAGTCTGTCATACATACTGTGGTGGCTGTCATTGTATATAAGATAGTCTGTCATACATACTGTGGTGGCTGTCATTGTATATAAGATAGTCCGTCATTGTATATAAGCTAGTCTGTCATACATAGTGTGGTGGCTGTTATTGTATATAAGCTAGTGTCATACGTACTGTGGTAGCTGTCATTGTATATAAGATAGTCTGTCATACATACTGTGGTGGCTGTCATTGTATATAAGATAGTCTGTCATACATACTGTGGTGGCTGTCATTGTATATAAGGTAGTCTGTCATACATACTGTGGTGGCTGTCATTGTATAGAAGATAGTCTGTCATACATACTGTGGTGGCTGTCATTGTATATAAGCCAGTCTGTCATACATACTGTGGTGGCTGTCATTGCATATAAGATAGTCTGTCATACATACTGTGGTGGCTGTCATTGTATATAAGATAGTCTGTCATACATACTGTGGTGGCTGTCATTGTATATAAGATAGTCTGTCATACATACTGTGGTGGCTGTCATTGTATATAAGATAGTCTGTCATACATACTGTGGTGGCTGTCATTGTATATAAGATAGTCTGTCATACATACTGTGGTGGCTGTCATTGTATATAAGATAGTCTGTCATACATACTGTGGTGGCTGTCATTGTATATAAGATAGTCTGTCATACATACTGTGGTGGCTGTCATTGTATATAAGATAGTCTGTCATACATACTGTGGTGGCTGTCATTGTATATAAGATAGTCTGTCATACATACTGTGGTGGCTGTCATTGTATATAAGATAGTCTGTCATACATACTGTGGTGGCTGTCATTGTATATAAGATAGTCTGTCATACATACTGTGGTGGCTGTCATTGTATATAAGATAGTCCGTCATTGTATATAAGCCAGTCTGTCATACATACTGTGGTGGCTGTCATTGTATATAAGCTAGTCTGTCATACATAGTGTGGTGGCTGTTATTGTATATAAGCTAGTGTCATACGTACTGTGGTAGCTGTCATTGTATATAAGATAGTCTGTCATACATACTGTGGTGGCTGTCATTGTATATAAGATAGTCTGTCATACATACTGTGGTGGCTGTCATACATACTGTGATGGCTGTCATTGTATATAAGATAGTCTGTCATACATACTGTGGTGGCTGTCATTGTATATAAGATAGTCTGTCATACATACTGTGGTGGCTGTCATTGTATATAAGATAGTCTGTCATACATACTGTGGTGGCTGTCATTGTATATAAGATAGTCTGTCATACATACTGTGGTGGCTGTCATTGTATATAAGATAGTCCGTCATTGTATATAAGCCAGTCTGTCATACATACTGTGGTGGCTGTCATTGTATATAAGATAGTCTGTCATACATACTGTGGTGGCTGTCATTGTATATAAGATAGTCTGTCATACATACTGTGGTAGCTGTCATTGTATATAAGATAGTCTGTCATACATACTGTGGTGGCTGTCATTGTATATAAGATAGTCTGTCATACATACTGTGGTGGCTGTCATACATACTGTGATGGCTGTCATTGTATATAAGATAGTCTGTCATGCATACTGTGGTGGTTGTCATTGTATATAAGATAGTCTGTCATACATACTGTGGTGGCTGTCATTGTATATACGCTAGTGTCATACATACTGTGGTGGCTGTCATTGTATATAAGATAGTCTGTCATACATACTGTGGTGGCTGTCATTGTATATACGCTAGTGTCATACATACTGTGGTGGCTGTCATTGTATATAAGATAGTCTGTCATACATACTGTGGTGGCTGTCATTGTATATAAGATAGTCTGTCATACATACTGTGGTGGCTGTTATTGTATATAAGCCAGTCTGTCATACATACTGTGGTGGCTGTCATTGTATATAAGATAGTCTGTCATACATACAGTGGTGGCTGTCATTGTATATAAGATAGTCTGTCATACATACTGTGGTGGCTGTCATTGTATATAAGCCAGTCTGTCATACATACTGTGGTGGCTGTCATTGTATATAAGATAGTCTGTCATACATACAGTGGTGGCTGTCATTGTATATAAGATAGTCTGTCATACATACTGTGGTGGCTGTCATTGTATATAAGATAGTCTGTCATACATACTGTGGTGGCTGTCATTGTATATAAGATAGTCTGTCATACATACTGTGGTGGCTGTCATTGTATATAAGATAGTGTGTCATACATACTGTGGTGGCTGTCATTGTATATAAGATAGTCTGTCATACATACTGTGGTGGCTGTCATTGTATATAAGATAGTCTGTCATACATACTGTGGTGGCTTTCATTGTATATAAGATAGTCTGTCATACATACTGTGGTGGCTGTCATTGTATATAAGATAGTCTGTCATACATACTGTGGTGGCTGTCATTGTATATAAGATAGTCTGTCATACATACTGTGGTGGCTGTCATTGTATATAAGATAGTCTGTCATACATACTGTGGTGGCTGTCATTGTATATAAGATAGTCTGTCATACATACTGTGGTGGCTGTCATTGTATATAAGATAGTCCGTCATTGTATATAAGCTAGTCTGTCATACATAGTGTGGTGGCTGTTATTGTATATAAGCTAGTGTCATACGTACTGTGGTAGCTGTCATTGTATATAAGATAGTCTGTCATACATACTGTGGTGGCTGTCATTGTATATAAGATAGTCTGTCATACATACTGTGGTGGCTGTCATTGTATATAAGGTAGTCTGTCATACATACTGTGGTGGCTGTCATTGTATAGAAGATAGTCTGTCATACATACTGTGGTGGCTGTCATTGTATATAAGCCAGTCTGTCATACATACTGTGGTGGCTGTCATTGCATATAAGATAGTCTGTCATACATACTGTGGTGGCTGTCATTGTATATAAGATAGTCTGTCATACATACTGTGGTGGCTGTCATTGTATATAAGATAGTCTGTCATACATACTGTGGTGGCTGTCATTGTATATAAGATAGTCTGTCATACATACTGTGGTGGCTGTCATTGTATATAAGATAGTCTGTCATACATACTGTGGTGGCTGTCATTGTATATAAGATAGTCTGTCATACATACTGTGGTGGCTGTCATTGTATATAAGATAGTCTGTCATACATACTGTGGTGGCTGTCATTGTATATAAGATAGTCTGTCATACATACTGTGGTGGCTGTCATTGTATATAAGATAGTCTGTCATACATACTGTGGTGGCTGTCATTGTATATAAGATAGTCTGTCATACATACTGTGGTGGCTGTCATTGTATATAAGATAGTCTGTCATACATACTGTGGTGGCTGTCATTGTATATAAGATAGTCCGTCATTGTATATAAGCCAGTCTGTCATACATACTGTGGTGGCTGTCATTGTATATAAGCTAGTCTGTCATACATAGTGTGGTGGCTGTTATTGTATATAAGCTAGTGTCATACGTACTGTGGTAGCTGTCATTGTATATAAGATAGTCTGTCATACATACTGTGGTGGCTGTCATTGTATATAAGATAGTCTGTCATACATACTGTGGTGGCTGTCATACATACTGTGATGGCTGTCATTGTATATAAGATAGTCTGTCATACATACTGTGGTGGCTGTCATTGTATATAAGATAGTCTGTCATACATACTGTGGTGGCTGTCATTGTATATAAGATAGTCTGTCATACATACTGTGGTGGCTGTCATTGTATATAAGATAGTCTGTCATACATACTGTGGTGGCTGTCATTGTATATAAGATAGTCCGTCATTGTATATAAGCCAGTCTGTCATACATACTGTGGTGGCTGTCATTGTATATAAGATAGTCTGTCATACATACTGTGGTGGCTGTCATTGTATATAAGATAGTCTGTCATACATACTGTGGTAGCTGTCATTGTATATAAGATAGTCTGTCATACATACTGTGGTGGCTGTCATTGTATATAAGATAGTCTGTCATACATACTGTGGTGGCTGTCATACATACTGTGATGGCTGTCATTGTATATAAGATAGTCTGTCATACATACTGTGGTGGCTGTCATTGTATATAAGATAGTCTGTCATACATACTGTGGTGGCTGTCATTGTATATAAGCCAGTCTGTCATACATACTGTGGTGGCTGTCATTGTATATAAGATAGTCTGTCATACATACTGTGGTGGCTGTCATTGTATATAAGCCAGTCTGTCATACATACTGTGGTGGCTGTCATTGTATATAAGATAGTCTGTCATACATACTGTGGTGGCTGTCATTGTATATAAGCCAGTCTGTCATACATACTGTGGTGGCTGTCATTGTATATAAGCCAGTCTGTCATACATACTGTGGTGGCTGTCATTGTATATAAGCCAGTCTGTCATACATACTGTGGTGGCTGTCATTGTATATAAGATAGTCTGTCATACATACTGTGGTGGCTGTCATTGTATATAAGATAGTCTGTCATACATACTGTGGTGGCTGTCATTCTATATAAGCCAGTCTGTCATACATACTGTGGTAGCTGTCATTGTATATAAGATAGTCTGTCATACATACTGTGGTGGCTGTCATTGTATATAAGATAGTCTGTCATACATACTGTGGTGGCTGTCATTGTATATAAGCCAGTCTGTCATACATACTGTGGTGGCTGTCATTGTATATAAGATAGTCTGTCATACATACTGTGGTGGCTGTCATTGTATATAAGCCAGTCTGTCATACATACTGTGGTGGCTGTCATTGTATATAAGCTAGTCTGTCATACATACTGTGGTGGCTGTCATTGTATATAAGCCAGTCTGTCATACATACTGTGGTGGCTGTCATTGTATATAAGATAGTCTGTCATACATACTGTGGTGGCTGTCATTGTATAGAAGATAGTCTGTCATACATACTGTGGTGGCTGTCATTGTATATAAGATAGTCTGTCATACATACTGTGGTGGCTGTCATTGTATATAAGATAGTCTTTCATACATACTGTGGTGGCTGTCATTGTATAGAAGATAGTCTGTCATACATACTGTGGTGGCTGTCATTGTATATAAGATAGTCTGTCATACATACTGTGGTGGCTGTCATTGTATATAAGATAGTCTTTCATACATACTGTGGTGGCTGTCATTGTATATAAGCCAGTCTGTCATACATACTGTGGTGGCTGTCATTGTATATAAGCCAGTCTGTCATACATACTGTGGTGGCTGTCATTGTATATAAGATAGTCTGTCATACATACTGTGGTGGCTGTCATTGTATATAAGATAGTCTGTCATACATACTGTGGTGGCTGTCATTGTATATAAGATAGTCTGTCATACATACTGTGGTGGCTGTCATTGTATATAAGGTAGTCTGTCATACATACTGTGGTGGCTGTCATTGTATATAAGCTAGTCTGTCATACATACTGTGGTGGCTGTCATTGTATATAAGCCAGTCTGTCATACATACTGTGGTGGCTGTCATTGTATATAAGATAGTCTGTCATACATACTGTGGTGGCTGTCATTGTATATAAGATAGTCTGTCATACATACTGTGGTGGTTGTCAATGTATATAAGATAGTCTGTCAGACATACTGTGGTGGCTGTCATTGTATATAAGATAGTCTGTCATACATACTGTGGTGGTTGTCATTGTATATAAGATAGTCTGTCATACATACTGTGGTGGTTGTCATTGTATATAAGCCAGTCTGTCATACATACTGTGGTGGCTGTCATTGTATATAAGCCAGTCTGTCATACATACTGTGGTAGCTGTCATTGTATATAAGATAGTCTGTCATACATACTGTGGTGGCTGTCAGTGTATATAAGATAGTCTGTCATACATACTGTGGTGGCTGTCATTGTATATAAGCCAGTCTGTCATACATACTGTGGTGGCTGTCAGTGTATATAAGATAGTCTGTCATACATACTGTGGTGGCTGTCATTGTATATATGCCAGTCTGTCATACATACTGTGGTGGCTGTCATTGTATATATGCCAGTCTGTCAAACATACTGTGGTGGCTGTCATTGTATATAAGCCAGTCTGTCATACATACTGTGGTGGCTGTCATTGTATATAAGCCAGTCTGTCATACATACTGTGGTGGCTGTCATTGTATAGAAGATAGTCTGTCATACATACTGTGGTAGCTGTCATTGTATATAAGCCAGTCTGTCATACATACTGTGGTGGCTGTCATTGTATATAAGATAGTCTGTCATACATACTGTGGTGGCTGTCATTGTATATAAGCCAGTCTGTCATACATACTGTGGTGGCTGTCATTGTATATAAGATAGTCTGTCATACATACTGTGGTGGCTGTCATTGTATAGAAGATAGTCTGTCATACATACTGTGGTGGCTGTCATTGTATATAAGATAGTCTGTCATACATACTGTGGTGGCTGTCATTGTATATAAGATAGTGTGTCATACATACTGTGGTGGCTGTCATTGTATATAAGATAGTCTGTCATACATACTGTGGTGGCTGTCATTGTATATAAGATAGTCTGTCATACATACTGTGGTGGCTGTCATTGTATATAAGATAGTCTGTCATACATACTGTGGTGGCTGTCATTGTATATAAGATAGTCTGTCATACATACTGTGGTGGCTGTCATTGTATATAAGATAGTCTGTCATACATACTGTGGTGGCTGTCATTGTATATAAGATAGTCTGTCATACATACTGTGGTGGCTGTCATTGTATATAAGATAGTCTGTCATACATACTGTGGTGGCTGTCATTGTATATAAGATAGTCTGTCATACATACTGTGGTGGCTGTCATTGTATATAAGATAGTCTGTCATACATACTGTGGTGGCTGTCATTGTATATAAGATAGTCTGTCATACATACTGTGGTGGCTGTCATTGTATATAAGATAGTCTGTCATACATACTGTGGTGGCTGTCATTGTATATAAGATAGTCTGTCATACATACTGTGGTGGCTGTCATTGTATATAAGATAGTCCGTCATTGTATATAAGCCAGTCTGTCATACATACTGTGGTGGCTGTCATTGTATATAAGCTAGTCTGTCATACATAGTGTGGTGGCTGTCATTGTATATAAGATAGTCTGTCATACATACTGTGGTGGCTGTCATTGTATATAAGATAGTCTGTCATACATACTGTGGTGGCTGTTATTGTATATAAGCTAGTGTCATACGTACTGTGGTAGCTGTCATTGTATATAAGATAGTCTGTCATACATACTGTGGTGGCTGTCATTGTATATAAGATAGTCTGTCATACATACTGTGGTGGCTGTCATACATACTGTGATGGCTGTCATTGTATATAAGATAGTCTGTCATACATACTGTGGTGGCTGTCATTGTATATAAGATAGTCTGTCATACATACTGTGGTGGCTGTCATTGTATATAAGATAGTCTGTCATACATACTGTGGTGGCTGTCATTGTATATAAGATAGTCTGTCATACATACTGTGGTGGCTGTCATTGTATATAAGATAGTCCGTCATTGTATATAAGCCAGTCTGTCATACATACTGTGGTGGCTGTCATTGTATATAAGATAGTCTGTCATACATACTGTGGTGGCTGTCATTGTATATAAGATAGTCTGTCATACATACTGTGGTAGCTGTCATTGTATATAAGATAGTCTGTCATACATACTGTGGTGGCTGTCATTGTATATAAGATAGTCTGTCATACATACTGTGGTGGCTGTCATACATACTGTGATGGCTGTCATTGTATATAAGATAGTCTGTCATACATACTGTGGTGGCTGTCATTGTATATAAGATAGTCTGTCATACATACTGTGGTGGCTGTCATTGTATATAAGCCAGTCTGTCATACATACTGTGGTGGCTGTCATTGTATATAAGATAGTCTGTCATACATACTGTGGTGGCTGTCATTGTATATAAGCCAGTCTGTCATACATACTGTGGTGGCTGTCATTGTATATAAGATAGTCTGTCATACATACTGTGGTGGCTGTCATTGTATATAAGCCAGTCTGTCATACATACTGTGGTGGCTGTCATTGTATATAAGCCAGTCTGTCATACATACTGTGGTGGCTGTCATTGTATATAAGCCAGTCTGTCATACATACTGTGGTGGCTGTCATTGTATATAAGATAGTCTGTCATACATACTGTGGTGGCTGTCATTGTATATAAGATAGTCTGTCATACATACTGTGGTGGCTGTCATTCTATATAAGCCAGTCTGTCATACATACTGTGGTAGCTGTCATTGTATATAAGATAGTCTGTCATACATACTGTGGTGGCTGTCATTGTATATAAGATAGTCTGTCATACATACTGTGGTGGCTGTCATTGTATATAAGCCAGTCTGTCATACATACTGTGGTGGCTGTCATTGTATATAAGATAGTCTGTCATACATACTGTGGTGGCTGTCATTGTATATAAGCCAGTCTGTCATACATACTGTGGTGGCTGTCATTGTATATAAGCTAGTCTGTCATACATACTGTGGTGGCTGTCATTGTATATAAGCCAGTCTGTCATACATACTGTGGTGGCTGTCATTGTATATAAGATAGTCTGTCATACATACTGTGGTGGCTGTCATTGTATAGAAGATAGTCTGTCATACATACTGTGGTGGCTGTCATTGTATATAAGATAGTCTGTCATTGTATATAAGCCAGTCTGTCATACATACTGTGGTGGCTGTTATTGTATATAAGCTAGTGTCATACATACTGTGGTAGCTGTCATTGTATATAAGATAGTCTGTCATACATACTGTGGTGGCTGTCATTGTATATAAGCCAGTCTGTCATACATACTGTGGTGGCTGTCATTGTATATAAGCCAGTCTGTCATACATACTGTGGTGGCTGTCATTGTATATAAGATAGTCTGTCATACATACTGTGGTGGCTGTCATTGTATATAAGATAGTCTGTCATAGTATATAAGATAGTCTGTCATACATACTGTGGTGGCTGTCATTGTATATAAGATAGTCTGTCATACATACTGTGGTGGCTGTCATTGTATAGAAGCCAGTCTGTCATACATACTGTGGTGGCTGTCATTGTATATAAGATAGTCTGTCATACATACTGTGGTAGCTGTCATTGTATATAAGATAGTCTGTCATACATACTGTGGTGGCTGTCATTGTATATAAGATAGTCTGTCATACATACTGTGGTGGCTGTCATTGTATAGAAGCCAGTCTGTCATACATACTGTGGTGGCTGTCATTGTATATAAGCCAGTCTGTCATACATACTGTGGTGGCTGTCATTGTATATAAGTCAGTCAGTCATACATACTGTGGTGGCTGTCATTGTATATAAGATAGTCTGTCATACATACTGTGGTAGCTGTCATTGTATATAAGCTAGTGTCATACATACTGTGGTGGCTGTCATTGTATATAAGATAGTCTGTCATACATACTGTGGTGGCTGTCATTGTATATACGCTAGTGTCATACATACTGTGGTGGCTGTCATTGTATATAAGATAGTCTGTCATACATACTGTGGTGGCTGTCATTGTATATACGCTAGTGTCATACATACTGTGGTGGCTGTCATTGTATATAAGATAGTCTGTCATACATACTGTGGTGGCTGTCATTGTATATAAGATAGTCTGTCATACATACTGTGGTGGCTGTTATTGTATATAAGCCAGTCTGTCATACATACTGTGGTGGCTGTCATTGTATATAAGATAGTCTGTCATACATACAGTGGTGGCTGTCATTGTATATAAGATAGTCTGTCATACATACTGTGGTGGCTGTCATTGTATATAAGCCAGTCTGTCATACATACTGTGGTGGCTGTCATTGTATATAAGATAGTCTGTCATACATACAGTGGTGGCTGTCATTGTATATAAGATAGTCTGTCATACATACTGTGGTGGCTGTCATTGTATATAAGATAGTCTGTCATACATACTGTGGTGGCTGTCATTGTATATAAGATAGTCTGTCATACATACTGTGGTGGCTGTCATTGTATATAAGATAGTGTGTCATACATACTGTGGTGGCTGTCATTGTATATAAGATAGTCTGTCATACATACTGTGGTGGCTGTCATTGTATATAAGATAGTCTGTCATACATACTGTGGTGGCTTTCATTGTATATAAGATAGTCTGTCATACATACTGTGGTGGCTGTCATTGTATATAAGATAGTCTGTCATACATACTGTGGTGGCTGTCATTGTATATAAGATAGTCTGTCATACATACTGTGGTGGCTGTCATTGTATATAAGATAGTCTGTCATACATACTGTGGTGGCTGTCATTGTATATAAGATAGTCTGTCATACATACTGTGGTGGCTGTCATTGTATATAAGATAGTCCGTCATTGTATATAAGCTAGTCTGTCATACATAGTGTGGTGGCTGTTATTGTATATAAGCTAGTGTCATACGTACTGTGGTAGCTGTCATTGTATATAAGATAGTCTGTCATACATACTGTGGTGGCTGTCATTGTATATAAGATAGTCTGTCATACATACTGTGGTGGCTGTCATACATACTGTGATGGCTGTCATTGTATATAAGATAGTCTGTCATACATACTGTGGTGGCTGTCATTGTATATAAGATAGTCTGTCATACATACTGTGGTGGCTGTCATTGTATATAAGATAGTCTGTCATACATACTGTGGTGGCTGTCATTGTATATAAGATAGTCTGTCATACATACTGTGGTGGCTGTCATTGTATATAAGATAGTCCGTCATTGTATATAAGCCAGTCTGTCATACATACTGTGGTGGCTGTCATTGTATATAAGATAGTCTGTCATACATACTGTGGTGGCTGTCATTGTATATAAGATAGTCTGTCATACATACTGTGGTAGCTGTCATTGTATATAAGATAGTCTGTCATACATACTGTGGTGGCTGTCATTGTATATAAGATAGTCTGTCATACATACTGTGGTGGCTGTCATACATACTGTGATGGCTGTCATTGTATATAAGATAGTCTGTCATACATACTGTGGTGGCTGTCATTGTATATAAGATAGTCTGTCATACATACTGTGGTGGCTGTCATTGTATATAAGCCAGTCTGTCATACATACTGTGGTGGCTGTCATTGTATATAAGATAGTCTGTCATACATACTGTGGTGGCTGTCATTGTATATAAGCCAGTCTGTCATACATACTGTGGTGGCTGTCATTGTATATAAGATAGTCTGTCATACATACTGTGGTGGCTGTCATTGTATATAAGCCAGTCTGTCATACATACTGTGGTGGCTGTCATTGTATATAAGCCAGTCTGTCATACATACTGTGGTGGCTGTCATTGTATATAAGCCAGTCTGTCATACATACTGTGGTGGCTGTCATTGTATATAAGATAGTCTGTCATACATACTGTGGTGGCTGTCATTGTATATAAGATAGTCTGTCATACATACTGTGGTGGCTGTCATTCTATATAAGCCAGTCTGTCATACATACTGTGGTAGCTGTCATTGTATATAAGATAGTCTGTCATACATACTGTGGTGGCTGTCATTGTATATAAGATAGTCTGTCATACATACTGTGGTGGCTGTCATTGTATATAAGCCAGTCTGTCATACATACTGTGGTGGCTGTCATTGTATATAAGATAGTCTGTCATACATACTGTGGTGGCTGTCATTGTATATAAGCCAGTCTGTCATACATACTGTGGTGGCTGTCATTGTATATAAGCTAGTCTGTCATACATACTGTGGTGGCTGTCATTGTATATAAGCCAGTCTGTCATACATACTGTGGTGGCTGTCATTGTATATAAGATAGTCTGTCATACATACTGTGGTGGCTGTCATTGTATAGAAGATAGTCTGTCATACATACTGTGGTGGCTGTCATTGTATATAAGATAGTCTGTCATACATACTGTGGTGGCTGTCATTGTATATAAGATAGTCTTTCATACATACTGTGGTGGCTGTCATTGTATAGAAGATAGTCTGTCATACATACTGTGGTGGCTGTCATTGTATATAAGATAGTCTGTCATACATACTGTGGTGGCTGTCATTGTATATAAGATAGTCTTTCATACATACTGTGGTGGCTGTCATTGTATATAAGCCAGTCTGTCATACATACTGTGGTGGCTGTCATTGTATATAAGCCAGTCTGTCATACATACTGTGGTGGCTGTCATTGTATATAAGATAGTCTGTCATACATACTGTGGTGGCTGTCATTGTATATAAGATAGTCTGTCATACATACTGTGGTGGCTGTCATTGTATATAAGATAGTCTGTCATACATACTGTGGTGGCTGTCATTGTATATAAGGTAGTCTGTCATACATACTGTGGTGGCTGTCATTGTATATAAGCTAGTCTGTCATACATACTGTGGTGGCTGTCATTGTATATAAGCCAGTCTGTCATACATACTGTGGTGGCTGTCATTGTATATAAGATAGTCTGTCATACATACTGTGGTGGCTGTCATTGTATATAAGATAGTCTGTCATACATACTGTGGTGGTTGTCAATGTATATAAGATAGTCTGTCAGACATACTGTGGTGGCTGTCATTGTATATAAGATAGTCTGTCATACATACTGTGGTGGTTGTCATTGTATATAAGATAGTCTGTCATACATACTGTGGTGGTTGTCATTGTATATAAGCCAGTCTGTCATACATACTGTGGTGGCTGTCATTGTATATAAGCCAGTCTGTCATACATACTGTGGTAGCTGTCATTGTATATAAGATAGTCTGTCATACATACTGTGGTGGCTGTCAGTGTATATAAGATAGTCTGTCATACATACTGTGGTGGCTGTCATTGTATATAAGCCAGTCTGTCATACATACTGTGGTGGCTGTCAGTGTATATAAGATAGTCTGTCATACATACTGTGGTGGCTGTCATTGTATATATGCCAGTCTGTCATACATACTGTGGTGGCTGTCATTGTATATATGCCAGTCTGTCAAACATACTGTGGTGGCTGTCATTGTATATAAGCCAGTCTGTCATACATACTGTGGTGGCTGTCATTGTATATAAGCCAGTCTGTCATACATACTGTGGTGGCTGTCATTGTATAGAAGATAGTCTGTCATACATACTGTGGTAGCTGTCATTGTATATAAGCCAGTCTGTCATACATACTGTGGTGGCTGTCATTGTATATAAGATAGTCTGTCATACATACTGTGGTGGCTGTCATTGTATATAAGCCAGTCTGTCATACATACTGTGGTGGCTGTCATTGTATATAAGATAGTCTGTCATACATACTGTGGTGGCTGTCATTGTATAGAAGATAGTCTGTCATACATACTGTGGTGGCTGTCATTGTATATAAGATAGTCTGTCATACATACTGTGGTGGCTGTCATTGTATATAAGATAGTGTGTCATACATACTGTGGTGGCTGTCATTGTATATAAGATAGTCTGTCATACATACTGTGGTGGCTGTCATTGTATATAAGATAGTCTGTCATACATACTGTGGTGGCTGTCATTGTATATAAGATAGTCTGTCATACATACTGTGGTGGCTGTCATTGTATATAAGATAGTCTGTCATACATACTGTGGTGGCTGTCATTGTATATAAGATAGTCTGTCATACATACTGTGGTGGCTGTCATTGTATATAAGATAGTCTGTCATACATACTGTGGTGGCTGTCATTGTATATAAGATAGTCTGTCATACATACTGTGGTGGCTGTCATTGTATATAAGATAGTCTGTCATACATACTGTGGTGGCTGTCATTGTATATAAGATAGTCCGTCATTGTATATAAGCCAGTCTGTCATACATACTGTGGTGGCTGTCATTGTATATAAGCTAGTCTGTCATACATAGTGTGGTGGCTGTCATTGTATATAAGATAGTCTGTCATACATACTGTGGTGGCTGTCATTGTATATAAGATAGTCTGTCATACATACTGTGGTGGCTGTTATTGTATATAAGCTAGTGTCATACGTACTGTGGTAGCTGTCATTGTATATAAGATAGTCTGTCATACATACTGTGGTGGCTGTCATTGTATATAAGATAGTCTGTCATACATACTGTGGTGGCTGTCATACATACTGTGATGGCTGTCATTGTATATAAGATAGTCTGTCATACATACTGTGGTGGCTGTCATTGTATATAAGATAGTCTGTCATACATACTGTGGTGGCTGTCATTGTATATAAGATAGTCTGTCATACATACTGTGGTGGCTGTCATTGTATATAAGATAGTCTGTCATACATACTGTGGTGGCTGTCATTGTATATAAGATAGTCCGTCATTGTATATAAGCCAGTCTGTCATACATACTGTGGTGGCTGTCATTGTATATAAGATAGTCTGTCATACATACTGTGGTGGCTGTCATTGTATATAAGATAGTCTGTCATACATACTGTGGTAGCTGTCATTGTATATAAGATAGTCTGTCATACATACTGTGGTGGCTGTCATTGTATATAAGATAGTCTGTCATACATACTGTGGTGGCTGTCATACATACTGTGATGGCTGTCATTGTATATAAGATAGTCTGTCATACATACTGTGGTGGCTGTCATTGTATATAAGATAGTCTGTCATACATACTGTGGTGGCTGTCATTGTATATAAGCCAGTCTGTCATACATACTGTGGTGGCTGTCATTGTATATAAGATAGTCTGTCATACATACTGTGGTGGCTGTCATTGTATATAAGCCAGTCTGTCATACATACTGTGGTGGCTGTCATTGTATATAAGATAGTCTGTCATACATACTGTGGTGGCTGTCATTGTATATAAGCCAGTCTGTCATACATACTGTGGTGGCTGTCATTGTATATAAGCCAGTCTGTCATACATACTGTGGTGGCTGTCATTGTATATAAGCCAGTCTGTCATACATACTGTGGTGGCTGTCATTGTATATAAGATAGTCTGTCATACATACTGTGGTGGCTGTCATTGTATATAAGATAGTCTGTCATACATACTGTGGTGGCTGTCATTCTATATAAGCCAGTCTGTCATACATACTGTGGTAGCTGTCATTGTATATAAGATAGTCTGTCATACATACTGTGGTGGCTGTCATTGTATATAAGATAGTCTGTCATACATACTGTGGTGGCTGTCATTGTATATAAGCCAGTCTGTCATACATACTGTGGTGGCTGTCATTGTATATAAGATAGTCTGTCATACATACTGTGGTGGCTGTCATTGTATATAAGCCAGTCTGTCATACATACTGTGGTGGCTGTCATTGTATATAAGCTAGTCTGTCATACATACTGTGGTGGCTGTCATTGTATATAAGCCAGTCTGTCATACATACTGTGGTGGCTGTCATTGTATATAAGATAGTCTGTCATACATACTGTGGTGGCTGTCATTGTATAGAAGATAGTCTGTCATACATACTGTGGTGGCTGTCATTGTATATAAGATAGTCTGTCATTGTATATAAGCCAGTCTGTCATACATACTGTGGTGGCTGTTATTGTATATAAGCTAGTGTCATACATACTGTGGTAGCTGTCATTGTATATAAGATAGTCTGTCATACATACTGTGGTGGCTGTCATTGTATATAAGCCAGTCTGTCATACATACTGTGGTGGCTGTCATTGTATATAAGCCAGTCTGTCATACATACTGTGGTGGCTGTCATTGTATATAAGATAGTCTGTCATACATACTGTGGTGGCTGTCATTGTATATAAGATAGTCTGTCATAGTATATAAGATAGTCTGTCATACATACTGTGGTGGCTGTCATTGTATATAAGATAGTCTGTCATACATACTGTGGTGGCTGTCATTGTATAGAAGCCAGTCTGTCATACATACTGTGGTGGCTGTCATTGTATATAAGATAGTCTGTCATACATACTGTGGTAGCTGTCATTGTATATAAGATAGTCTGTCATACATACTGTGGTGGCTGTCATTGTATATAAGATAGTCTGTCATACATACTGTGGTGGCTGTCATTGTATAGAAGCCAGTCTGTCATACATACTGTGGTGGCTGTCATTGTATATAAGCCAGTCTGTCATACATACTGTGGTGGCTGTCATTGTATATAAGTCAGTCAGTCATACATACTGTGGTGGCTGTCATTGTATATAAGATAGTCTGTCATACATACTGTGGTAGCTGTCATTGTATATAAGCTAGTGTCATACATACTGTGGTGGCTGTCATTGTATATAAGATAGTCTGTCATACATACTGTGGTGGCTGTCATTGTATATACGCTAGTGTCATACATACTGTGGTGGCTGTCATTGTATATAAGATAGTCTGTCATACATACTGTGGTGGCTGTCATTGTATATACGCTAGTGTCATACATACTGTGGTGGCTGTCATTGTATATAAGATAGTCTGTCATACATACTGTGGTGGCTGTCATTGTATATAAGATAGTCTGTCATACATACTGTGGTGGCTGTTATTGTATATAAGCCAGTCTGTCATACATACTGTGGTGGCTGTCATTGTATATAAGATAGTCTGTCATACATACAGTGGTGGCTGTCATTGTATATAAGATAGTCTGTCATACATACTGTGGTGGCTGTCATTGTATATAAGCCAGTCTGTCATACATACTGTGGTGGCTGTCATTGTATATAAGATAGTCTGTCATACATACAGTGGTGGCTGTCATTGTATATAAGATAGTCTGTCATACATACTGTGGTGGCTGTCATTGTATATAAGATAGTCTGTCATACATACTGTGGTGGCTGTCATTGTATATAAGATAGTCTGTCATACATACTGTGGTGGCTGTCATTGTATATAAGATAGTGTGTCATACATACTGTGGTGGCTGTCATTGTATATAAGATAGTCTGTCATACATACTGTGGTGGCTGTCATTGTATATAAGATAGTCTGTCATACATACTGTGGTGGCTTTCATTGTATATAAGATAGTCTGTCATACATACTGTGGTGGCTGTCATTGTATATAAGATAGTCTGTCATACATACTGTGGTGGCTGTCATTGTATATAAGATAGTCTGTCATACATACTGTGGTGGCTGTCATTGTATATAAGATAGTCTGTCATACATACTGTGGTGGCTGTCATTGTATATAAGATAGTCTGTCATACATACTGTGGTGGCTGTCATTGTATATAAGATAGTCCGTCATTGTATATAAGCTAGTCTGTCATACATAGTGTGGTGGCTGTTATTGTATATAAGCTAGTGTCATACGTACTGTGGTAGCTGTCATTGTATATAAGATAGTCTGTCATACATACTGTGGTGGCTGTCATTGTATATAAGATAGTCTGTCATACATACTGTGGTGGCTGTCATTGTATATAAGGTAGTCTGTCATACATACTGTGGTGGCTGTCATTGTATAGAAGATAGTCTGTCATACATACTGTGGTGGCTGTCATTGTATATAAGCCAGTCTGTCATACATACTGTGGTGGCTGTCATTGCATATAAGATAGTCTGTCATACATACTGTGGTGGCTGTCATTGTATATAAGATAGTCTGTCATACATACTGTGGTGGCTGTCATTGTATATAAGATAGTCTGTCATACATACTGTGGTGGCTGTCATTGTATATAAGATAGTCTGTCATACATACTGTGGTGGCTGTCATTGTATATAAGATAGTCTGTCATACATACTGTGGTGGCTGTCATTGTATATAAGTCAGTCAGTCATACATACTGTGGTGGCTGTCATTGTATATAAGATAGTCTGTCATACATACTGTGGTGGCTGTCATTGTATATAAGATAGTCTGTCATACATACTGTGGTGGCTGTCATTGTATATAAGGTAGTCTGTCATACATACTGTGGTGGCTGTCATTGTATAGAAGATAGTCTGTCATACATACTGTGGTGGCTGTCATTGTATATAAGATAGTCTGTCATACATACTGTGGTGGCTGTCATTGTATATAAGATAGTCTGTCATACATACTGTGGTGGCTGTCATTGTATATAAGATAGTCTGTCATACATACTGTGGTGGCTGTCATTGTATATAAGATAGTCTGTCATACATACTGTGGTGGCTGTCATTGTATATAAGATAGTCTGTCATACATACTGTGGTGGCTGTCATTGTATATAAGATAGTCTGTCATACATACTGTGGTGGCTGTCATTGTATATAAGATAGTCCGTCATTGTATATAAGCCAGTCTGTCATACATACTGTGGTGGCTGTCATTGTATATAAGCTAGTCTGTCATATATAGTGTGGTGGCTGTCATTGTATATAAGATAGTCTGTCATACATACTGTGGTGGCTGTCATTGTATATAAGATAGTCTGTCATACATACAGTGGTGGCTGTCATTGTATATAAGATAGTCTGTCATACATACTGTGGTGGCTGTCATTGTATATAAGCCAGTCTGTCATACATACTGTGGTGGCTGTCATTGTATATAAGATAGTCTGTCATACATACAGTGGTGGCTGTCATTGTATATAAGATAGTCTGTCATACATACTGTGGTGGCTGTCATTGTATATAAGATAGTCTGTCATACATACTGTGGTGGCTGTCATTGTATATAAGATAGTCTGTCATACATACTGTGGTGGCTGTCATTGTATATAAGATAGTGTGTCATACATACTGTGGTGGCTGTCATTGTATATAAGATAGTCTGTCATACATACTGTGGTGGCTGTCATTGTATATAAGATAGTCTGTCATACATACTGTGGTGGCTTTCATTGTATATAAGATAGTCTGTCATACATACTGTGGTGGCTGTCATTGTATATAAGATAGTCTGTCATACATACTGTGGTGGCTGTCATTGTATATAAGATAGTCTGTCATACATACTGTGGTGGCTGTCATTGTATATAAGATAGTCTGTCATACATACTGTGGTGGCTGTCATTGTATATAAGATAGTCTGTCATACATACTGTGGTGGCTGTCATTGTATATAAGATAGTCCGTCATTGTATATAAGCTAGTCTGTCATACATAGTGTGGTGGCTGTTATTGTATATAAGCTAGTGTCATACGTACTGTGGTAGCTGTCATTGTATATAAGATAGTCTGTCATACATACTGTGGTGGCTGTCATTGTATATAAGATAGTCTGTCATACATACTGTGGTGGCTGTCATACATACTGTGATGGCTGTCATTGTATATAAGATAGTCTGTCATACATACTGTGGTGGCTGTCATTGTATATAAGATAGTCTGTCATACATACTGTGGTGGCTGTCATTGTATATAAGATAGTCTGTCATACATACTGTGGTGGCTGTCATTGTATATAAGATAGTCTGTCATACATACTGTGGTGGCTGTCATTGTATATAAGATAGTCCGTCATTGTATATAAGCCAGTCTGTCATACATACTGTGGTGGCTGTCATTGTATATAAGATAGTCTGTCATACATACTGTGGTGGCTGTCATTGTATATAAGATAGTCTGTCATACATACTGTGGTAGCTGTCATTGTATATAAGATAGTCTGTCATACATACTGTGGTGGCTGTCATTGTATATAAGATAGTCTGTCATACATACTGTGGTGGCTGTCATACATACTGTGATGGCTGTCATTGTATATAAGATAGTCTGTCATACATACTGTGGTGGCTGTCATTGTATATAAGATAGTCTGTCATACATACTGTGGTGGCTGTTATTGTATATAAGCTAGTGTCATACGTACTGTGGTAGCTGTCATTGTATATAAGATAGTCTGTCATACATACTGTGGTGGCTGTCATTGTATATAAGATAGTCTGTCATACATACTGTGGTGGCTGTCATACATACTGTGATGGCTGTCATTGTATATAAGATAGTCTGTCATACATACTGTGGTGGCTGTCATTGTATATAAGATAGTCTGTCATACATACTGTGGTGGCTGTCATTGTATATAAGATAGTCTGTCATACATACTGTGGTGGCTGTCATTGTATATAAGATAGTCTGTCATACATACTGTGGTGGCTGTCATTGTATATAAGATAGTCCGTCATTGTATATAAGCCAGTCTGTCATACATACTGTGGTGGCTGTCATTGTATATAAGATAGTCTGTCATACATACTGTGGTGGCTGTCATTGTATATAAGATAGTCTGTCATACATACTGTGGTAGCTGTCATTGTATATAAGATAGTCTGTCATACATACTGTGGTGGCTGTCATTGTATATAAGATAGTCTGTCATACATACTGTGGTGGCTGTCATACATACTGTGATGGCTGTCATTGTATATAAGATAGTCTGTCATACATACTGTGGTGGCTGTCATTGTATATAAGATAGTCTGTCATACATACTGTGGTGGCTGTCATTGTATATAAGCCAGTCTGTCATACATACTGTGGTGGCTGTCATTGTATATAAGATAGTCTGTCATACATACTGTGGTGGCTGTCATTGTATATAAGCCAGTCTGTCATACATACTGTGGTGGCTGTCATTGTATATAAGATAGTCTGTCATACATACTGTGGTGGCTGTCATTGTATATAAGCCAGTCTGTCATACATACTGTGGTGGCTGTCATTGTATATAAGCTAGTCTGTCATACATACTGTGGTGGCTGTCATTGTATATAAGCCAGTCTGTCATACATACTGTGGTGGCTGTCATTGTATATAAGATAGTCTGTCATACATACTGTGGTGGCTGTCATTGTATAGAAGATAGTCTGTCATACATACTGTGGTGGCTGTCATTGTATATAAGATAGTCTGTCATTGTATATAAGCCAGTCTGTCATACATACTGTGGTGGCTGTTATTGTATATAAGCTAGTGTCATACATACTGTGGTAGCTGTCATTGTATATAAGATAGTCTGTCATACATACTGTGGTGGCTGTCATTGTATATAAGCCAGTCTGTCATACATACTGTGGTGGCTGTCATTGTATATAAGCCAGTCTGTCATACATACTGTGGTGGCTGTCATTGTATATAAGATAGTCTGTCATACATACTGTGGTGGCTGTCATTGTATATAAGATAGTCTGTCATAGTATATAAGATAGTCTGTCATACATACTGTGGTGGCTGTCATTGTATATAAGATAGTCTGTCATACATACTGTGGTGGCTGTCATTGTATAGAAGCCAGTCTGTCATACATACTGTGGTGGCTGTCATTGTATATAAGATAGTCTGTCATACATACTGTGGTAGCTGTCATTGTATATAAGATAGTCTGTCATACATACTGTGGTGGCTGTCATTGTATATAAGATAGTCTGTCATACATACTGTGGTGGCTGTCATTGTATAGAAGCCAGTCTGTCATACATACTGTGGTGGCTGTCATTGTATATAAGCCAGTCTGTCATACATACTGTGGTGGCTGTCATTGTATATAAGTCAGTCAGTCATACATACTGTGGTGGCTGTCATTGTATATAAGATAGTCTGTCATACATACTGTGGTAGCTGTCATTGTATATAAGCTAGTGTCATACATACTGTGGTGGCTGTCATTGTATATAAGATAGTCTGTCATACATACTGTGGTGGCTGTCATTGTATATACGCTAGTGTCATACATACTGTGGTGGCTGTCATTGTATATAAGATAGTCTGTCATACATACTGTGGTGGCTGTCATTGTATATACGCTAGTGTCATACATACTGTGGTGGCTGTCATTGTATATAAGATAGTCTGTCATACATACTGTGGTGGCTGTCATTGTATATAAGATAGTCTGTCATACATACTGTGGTGGCTGTTATTGTATATAAGCCAGTCTGTCATACATACTGTGGTGGCTGTCATTGTATATAAGATAGTCTGTCATACATACAGTGGTGGCTGTCATTGTATATAAGATAGTCTGTCATACATACTGTGGTGGCTGTCATTGTATATAAGCCAGTCTGTCATACATACTGTGGTGGCTGTCATTGTATATAAGATAGTCTGTCATACATACAGTGGTGGCTGTCATTGTATATAAGATAGTCTGTCATACATACTGTGGTGGCTGTCATTGTATATAAGATAGTCTGTCATACATACTGTGGTGGCTGTCATTGTATATAAGATAGTCTGTCATACATACTGTGGTGGCTGTCATTGTATATAAGATAGTGTGTCATACATACTGTGGTGGCTGTCATTGTATATAAGATAGTCTGTCATACATACTGTGGTGGCTGTCATTGTATATAAGATAGTCTGTCATACATACTGTGGTGGCTTTCATTGTATATAAGATAGTCTGTCATACATACTGTGGTGGCTGTCATTGTATATAAGATAGTCTGTCATACATACTGTGGTGGCTGTCATTGTATATAAGATAGTCTGTCATACATACTGTGGTGGCTGTCATTGTATATAAGATAGTCTGTCATACATACTGTGGTGGCTGTCATTGTATATAAGATAGTCTGTCATACATACTGTGGTGGCTGTCATTGTATATAAGATAGTCCGTCATTGTATATAAGCTAGTCTGTCATACATAGTGTGGTGGCTGTTATTGTATATAAGCTAGTGTCATACGTACTGTGGTAGCTGTCATTGTATATAAGATAGTCTGTCATACATACTGTGGTGGCTGTCATTGTATATAAGATAGTCTGTCATACATACTGTGGTGGCTGTCATTGTATATAAGGTAGTCTGTCATACATACTGTGGTGGCTGTCATTGTATAGAAGATAGTCTGTCATACATACTGTGGTGGCTGTCATTGTATATAAGCCAGTCTGTCATACATACTGTGGTGGCTGTCATTGCATATAAGATAGTCTGTCATACATACTGTGGTGGCTGTCATTGTATATAAGATAGTCTGTCATACATACTGTGATGGCTGTCATTGTATATAAGATAGTCTGTCATACATACTGTGGTGGCTGTCATTGTATATAAGCCAGTCTGTCATACATACTGTGGTAGCTGTCATTGTATATAAGCTAGTCTGTCATACATACTGTGATGGCTGTCATTGTATAGAAGATAGTCTGTCATACATACTGTGGTGGCTGTCATTGTATATAAGCCAGTCTGTCATACATACTGTGGTGGCTGTCATTGTATATAAGCCAGTCTGTCATACATACTGTGGTGGCTGTCATTGTATATAAGATAGTCTGTCATACATACTGTGGTGGCTGTCATTGTATATAAGATAGTCTGTCATACATACTGTGGTGGCTGTCATTGTATATAAGATAGTCTGTCATACATACTGTGGTGGCTGTCATTGTATATAAGATAGTCTGTCATACATACTGTGGTGGCTGTCATTGTATATAAGATAGTCTGTCATACATACTGTGGTGGCTGTCATTGTATATAAGATAGTCTGTCATACATACTGTGGTAGCTGTCATTGTATATAAGATAGTCTGTCATACATACTGTGGTAGCTGTCATTGTATATAAGATAGTCTGTCATACATACTGTGGTGGCTGTCATTGTATATAAGATAGTCTGTCATACATACTGTGGTGGCTGTCATTGTATATAAGGTAGTCTGTCATACATACTGTGGTGGCTGTCATTGTATATAAGATAGTCTGTCATACATACTGTGGTGGCTGTCATTGTATATAAGATAGTCTGTCATACATACTGTGGTGGCTGTCATTGTATATAAGATAGTCTGTCATACATACTGTGGTGGCTGTCATTGTATATAAGCCAGTCTGTCATACATACTGTGGTGGTTGTCATTGTATATAAGATAGTCTGTCATACATACTGTGGTGGCTGTCATTGTATATAAGCTAGTCTGTCATACATACTGTGGTGGCTGTCATTGTATATAAGATAGTCTGTCATACATACTGTGGTGGCTGTCATTGTATATAAGCCAGTCTGTCATACATACTGTGGTGGCTGTCATTGTATATAAGCTAGTCTGTCATACATACTGTGGTGGCTGTCATTGTATATAAGCCAGTCTGTCATACATACTGTGGTGGCTGTCATTGTATATAAGATAGTCTGTCATACATACTGTGGTAGCTGTCATTGTATATAAGATAGTCTGTCATACATACTGTGGTGGCTGTCATTGTATATAAGCTAGTGTCATACATACTGTGGTAGCTGTCATTGTATATAAGATAGTCTGTCATACATACTGTGGTAGCTGTCATTGTATATAAGATAGTCTGTCATACATACTGTGGTGGCTGTCATTGTATATAAGATAGTCTGTCATACATACTGTGGTGGCTGTCATTGTATATAAGCCAGTCTGTCATACATACTGTGGTGGCTGTCATTGTATATAAGCTAGTCTGTCATACATACTGTGGTGGCTGTCATTGTATATAAGCCAGTCTGTCATACATACTGTGGTGGCTGTCATTGTATATAAGATAGTCTGTCATACATACTGTGGTAGCTGTCATTGTATATAAGATAGTCTGTCATACATACTGTGGTAGCTGTCATTGTATATAAGATAGTCTGTCATACATACTGTGGTAGCTGTCATTGTATATAAGATAGTCTGTCATACATACTGTGGTGGCTTTCATTGTATATAAGATAGTCTGTCATACATACTGTGGTGGCTGTCATTGTATATAAGATAGTCTGTCATACATACTGTGGTGGCTGTCATTGTATAGAAGCCAGTCTGTCATACATACTGTGGTGGCTGTCATTGTATATAAGCTAGTCTGTCATACATACTGTGGTGGCTGTCATTGTATATAAGATAGTCTGTCATACATACTGTGGTAGCTGTCATTGTATATAAGATAGTCTGTCATACATACTGTGGTGGCTGTCATTGTATATAAGATAGTCTGTCATACATACTGTGGTGGCTGTCATTGTATATAAGCCAGTCTGTCATACATACTGTGGTGGCTGTCATTGTATATAAGCTAGTCTGTCATACATACTGTGGTGGCTGTCATTGTATATAAGCCAGTCTGTCATACATACTGTGGTGGCTGTCATTGTATATAAGATAGTCTGTCATACATACTGTGGTGGCTGTCATTGTATAGAAGATAGTCTGTCATACATACTGTGGTGGCTGTCATTGTATATAAGATAGTCTGTCATTGTATATAAGCCAGTCTGTCATACATACTGTGGTGGCTGTTATTGTATATAAGCTAGTGTCATACATACTGTGGTAGCTGTCATTGTATATAAGATAGTCTGTCATACATACTGTGGTGGCTGTCATTGTATATAAGCCAGTCTGTCATACATACTGTGGTGGCTGTCATTGTATATAAGCCAGTCTGTCATACATACTGTGGTGGTTGTCATTGTATATAAGATAGTCTGTCATACATACTGTGGTGGCTGTCATTGGATAGAAGCCAGTCTGTCATACATACTGTGGTGGCTGTCATTGTATATAAGATAGTCTGTCATACATACTGTGGTGGCTGTCATTGTATATAAGATAGTCTGTCATACATACTGTGGTGGCTGTCATTGTATATAAGATAGTCTGTCATACATACTGTGGTGGCTGTCATTGTATATAAGATAGTCTGTCATACATACTGTGGTGGCTGTCATTGGATAGAAGCCAGTCTGTCATACATACTGTGGTGGCTGTCATTGTATATAAGATAGTCTGTCATACATACTGTGGTGGCTGTCATTGTATATAAGATAGTCTGTCATACATACTGTGGTGGTTGTCATTGTATATAAGATAGTCTGTCATACATACTGTGGTGGCTGTCATTGTATATAAGATAGTCTGTCATACATACTGTGGTGGCTGTCATTGTATATAAGATAGTCTGTCATACATACTGTGGTGGCTGTCATTGTATATAAGATAGTCTGTCATACATACTGTGGTGGTTGTCATTGTATATAAGATAGTCTGTCATACATACTGTGGTGGTTGTCATTGTATATAAGATAGTCTGTCATACATACTGTGGTGGCTGTCATTGTATAGAAGCCAGTCTGTCATACATACTGTGGTGGCTGTCATTGTATATAAGATAGTCTGTCATACATACTGTGGTGGCTGTCATTGTATAGAAGCCAGTCTGTCATACATACTGTGGTGGCTGTCATTGTATATAAGCTAGTGTCATACATACTGTGGTGGCTGTCATTGTATATAAGATAGTCTGTCATACATACTGTGGTGGCTGTCATTGTATATAAGCCAGTCTGTCATACATACTGTGGTGGTTGTCATTGTATATAAGATAGTCTGTCATACATACTGTGGTGGTTGTCATTGTATATAAGATAGTCTGTCATACATACTGTGGTGGCTGTCATTGTATAGAAGCCAGTCTGTCATACATACTGTGGTGGCTGTCATTGTATATACGCTAGTGTCATACATACTGTGGTGGCTGTCATTGTATATAAGATAGTCTGTCATACATACTGTGGTAGCTGTCATTGTATATAAGATAGTGTGTCATACATACTGTGGTGGCTGTCATTGTATATAAGATAGTCTGTCATACATACTGTGGTGGCTGTCATTGTATATAAGATAGTCTGTCATACATACTGTGGTGGCTGTCATTGTATATAAGATAGTCTGTCATACATACTGTGGTGGCTGTCATTGTATATAAGCCAGTCTGTCATACATACTGTGGTGGCTGTCAGTGTATATAAGATAGTCTGTCATACATACTGTGGTGGCTGTCATTGTATATATGCCAGTCTGTCATACATACTGTGGTGGCTGTCATTGTATATAAGATAGTCTGTCATACATACTGTGGTGGCTGTCATTGTATATAAGCCAGTCTGTCATACATACTGTGGTGGCTGTCAGTGTATATAAGATAGTCTGTCATACATACTGTGGTGGCTGTCATTGTATATAAGCCAGTCTGTCATACATACTGTGGTGGCTGTCATTGTATATAAGATAGTCTGTCATACATACTGTGGTCGCTGTCATTGTATATAAGATAGTCTTTCATACATACTGTGGTGGCTGTCATTGTATATAAGCCAGTCTGTCATACATACTGTGGTGGCTGTCATTGTATATAAGCCAGTCTGTCATACATACTGTGGTGGCTGTCATTGTATATAAGCCAGTCTGTCATACATACTGTGGTGGCTGTCATTGTATATAAGCCAGTCTGTCATACATACTGTGGTGGCTGTCATTGTATATAAGCCAGTCTGTCATACATACTGTGGTGGCTGTCATTGTATATAAGCCAGTCTGTCATACATACTGTGGTGGCTGTCATTGTATATAAGCCAGTCTGTCATACATACTGTGGTGGCTGTCATTGTATATAAGCCAGTCTGTCATACATACTGTGGTGGCTGTCATTGTATATAAGCCAGTCTGTCATACATACTGTGGTGGCTGTCATTGTATATAAGCCAGTCTGTCATACATACTGTGGTGGCTGTCATTGTATAGAAGATAGTCAGTCATACATACTGTGGTGGCTGTCATTGTATATAAGCCAGTCTGTCATACATACTGTGGTGGCTGTCATTGTATATAAGCCAGTCTGTCATACATACTGTGGTGGCTGTCATTGTATAGAAGATAGTCTGTCATACATACTGTGGTGGCTGTCATTGTATATAAGATAGTCTGTCATACATACTGTGGTGGCTGTCATTGTATATAAGATAGTCTGTCATACATACTGTGGTGGCTGTCATTGTATATAAGATAGTCTGTCATACATACTGTGGCAGCTGTCATTGTATATAAGATAGTGTGTCATACATACTGTGGTGGCTGTCATTGTATATAAGATAGTCTGTCATACAGACTGTGGTGGCTGTCATTGTATATAAGATAGTCTGTCATACATACTGTGGTGGCTGTCATTGTATATAAGATAGTCTGTCATACATACTGTGGTAGCTGTCATTGTATATAAGATAGTGTGTCATACATACTGTGGTAGCTGTCATTGTATATAAGATAGTCTGTCATACATACTGTGGTGGCTGTCATTGTATATAAGCCAGTCTGTCATACATACTGTGGTGGCTGTCATTGTATATAAGATAGTCTGTCATACATACTGTGGTGGCTGTCATTGTATATAAGATAGTCTGTCATACATACTGTGGTGGCTGTCATTGTATATAAGCCAGTCTGTCATACATACTGTGGTGGCTGTCATTGTATATAAGATAGTCTGTCATACATACTGTGGTGGCTGTCATTGTATATAAGATAGTCTGTCATACATACTGTGGTGGCTGTCATTGTATATACGCTAGTGTCATACATACTGTGGTGGCTGTCATTGTATATACGCTAGTGTCATACATACTGTGGTGGCTGTCATTGTATATAAGATAGTCTGTCATACATACTGTGGTGGCTGTCATTGTATATAAGATAGTCTGTCATACATACTGTGGTGGCTGTCATTGTATATAAGCCAGTCTGTCATACATACTGTGGTGGCTGTCATTGTATATAAGATAGTCTGTCATACATACTGTGGTGGCTGTCATTGTATATAAGATAGTCTGTCATACATACTGTGGTGGCTGTCATTGTATATACGCTAGTGTCATACATACTGTGGTGGCTGTCATTGTATATAAGATAGTCTGTCATACATACTGTGGTGGCTGTCATTGTATATAAGATAGTCTGTCATACATACTGTGGTGGCTGTCATTGTATATAAGATAGTCTGTCATACATACTGTGGTGGCTGTCATTGTATAGAAGATAGACTGTCATACATACTGTGCTGGCTGTCATTGTATATAAGATAGTCTGTCATTGTATATAAGCCAGTCTGTCATACATACTGTGGTGGCTGTCATTGTATATAAGATAGTCTGTCATACATAATGTGGTAGCTGTCATTGTATATAAGCCAGTCTGTCATACATACTGTGGTGGCTGTCATTGTATATAAGATAGTCTGTCATACATACTGTGGTAGCTGTCATTGTATATAAGATAGTCTGTCATACATACTGTGGTGGCTGTCATTGTATATAAGATAGTCTGTCATACATACTGTGGTGGCTGTCATTGTATATAAGCCAGTCTGACATACATACTGTGGTGGCTGTCATTGTATATAAGATAGTCTGTCATACATACTGTGGTAGCTGTCATTGTATATAAGATAGTCTGTCATACATACTGTGGTGGCTGTCAGAGTATATAAGATAGTCTGTCATACATACTGTGGTGGCTGTGATTGTATATAAGATAGTCTGTCATACATACTGTGGTGGCTGTCAGTGTATATAAAATAGTCTGTCATACATACTGTGGTGGCTGTGATTGTATATAAGATAGTCTGTCATACATACTGTGGTAGCTGTCATTGTATATAAGATAGTCTGTCATACATACTGTGGTGGCTGTCATTGTATATAAGATAGTCTGTCATACATACTGTGGTGGCTGTCAGTGTATATAAGATAGTCTGTCATACATACTGTGGTGGCTGTGATTGTATATAAGATAGTCTGTCATACATACTGTGGTGGCTGTCAGTGTATATAACATAGTCTGTCATACATACTGTGGTGGCTGTGATTGTATATAAGATAGTCTGTCATACATACTGTGGTGGCTGTCATTGTATATAAGTCAGTCAGTCATACATACTGTGGTGGCTGTCATTGTATATAAGATAGTCTGTCATACATACTGTGGTGGCTGTCATTGTATATAAGTCAGTCAGTCATACATACTGTGGTGGCTGTCATTGTATATAAGATAGTCTGTCATACATACTGTGGTGGCTGTCATTGTATATAAGTCAGTCAGTCATACATACTGTGGTGGCTGTCATTGTATATAAGATAGTCTGTCATACATACTGTGGTGGTTGTCATTGTATATAAGATAGTCTGTCATACATACTGTGGTGGTTGTCATTGTATATAAGATAGTCTGTCATACATACTGTGGTGGTTGTCATTGTATATAAGATAGTCTGTCATACATACTGTGGTGGTTGTCATTGTATATAAGATAGTCTGTCATACATACTGTGGTGGCTGTCATTGTATATAAGATAGTCTGTCATACATACTGTGGTGGTTGTCATTGTATATAAGCCAGTCTGTCATACATACTGTGGTGGTTGTCATTGTATATAAGATAGTCTGTCATACATACTGTGGTGGCTGTCATTGTATATAAGCCAGTCTGTCATACATACTGTGGTGGCTGTCATTGTATATAAGATAGTCTGTCATACATACTGTGGTGGCTGTCATTGTATAGAAGATAGTCTGTCATACATACTGTGGTGGCTGTCATTGTATATAAGATAGTCTGTCATACATACTGTGGTGGCTGTCATTGTATATAATCCAGTCTGTCATAGATACTGTGGTGGCTGTCATTGTATATAAGCCAGTCTGTCATACATACTGTGGTGGCTGTCATTGTATATAAGATAGTCTGTCATACATACTGTGGTGGCTGTCATTGTATATAAGATAGTCTGTCATACATACTGTGGTGGCTGTCATTGTATATAAGATAGTCTGTCATACATACTGTGGTGGCTGTGATTGTATATAAGATAGTCTGTCATACATACTGTGGTAGCTGTCATTGTATATAAGATAGTCTGTCATACATACTGTGGTGGCTGTCATTGTATATAAGATAGTCTGTCATACATACTGTGGTGGCTGTGATTGTATATAAGATAGTCTGTCATACATACTGTGGTAGCTGTCATTGTATATAAGATAGTCTGTCATACATACTGTGGTGGCTGTCATTGTATATAAGCCAGTCTGTCATACATACTGTGGTGGCTGTCATTGTATATAAGATAGTCTGTCATACATACTGTGGTGGCTGTGATTGTATATAAGATAGTCTGTCATACATACTGTGGTGGCTGTCATTGTATATAAGTCAGTCAGTCATACATACTGTGGTGGCTGTCATTGTATATAAGATAGTCTGTCATACATACTGTGGTGGTTGTCATTGTATATAAGATAGTCTGTCATACATACTGTGGTAGCTGTCATTGTATATAAGATAGTCTGTCATACATACTGTGGTGGCTGTCATTGTATATAAGATAGTCTGTCATACATACTGTGGTGGCTGTGATTGTATATAAGCCAGTCTGTCATACATACTGTGGTGGCTGTCATTGTATATAAGCCAGTCTGTCATACATACTGTGGTGGCTGTCATTGTATATAAGATAGTCTGTCATACATACTGTGGTGGTTGTCATTGTATATAAGTCAGTCAGTCATACATACTGTGGTGGCTGTCATTGTATATAAGATAGTCTGTCATACATACTGTGGTGGTTGTCATTGTATATAAGATAGTCTGTCATACATACTGTGGTGGTTGTCATTGTATATAAGATAGTCTGTCATACATACTGTGGTGGCTGTCATTGTATATAAGCCAGTCTGTCATACATACTGTGGTGGCTGTCATTGTATATAAGATAGTCTGTCATACATACTGTGGTGGCTGTCATTGTATAGAAGATAGTCTGTCATACATACTGTGGTGGCTGTCATTGTATATAAGATAGTCTGTCATACATACTGTGGTGGCTGTCATTGTATATAAGATAGTCTGTCATACATACTGTGGTGGCTGTCATTGTATATAAGATAGTCTGTCATACATACTGTGGTGGCTGTCATTGTATATAAGATAGTCTGTCATACATACTGTGGTGGCTGTCATTGTATATAAGCTCGTCTGTCATACATACTGTGGTGGCTGTCATTGTATATAAGATAGTCTGTCATACATACTGTGGTGGCTGTCATTGTATATAAGATAGTCTGTCATACATACTGTGGTGGCTGTCATTGTATATAAGATAGTCTGTCATACATACTGTGGTGGCTGTCATTGTATATAAGATAGTCTGTCATACATACTGTGGTGGCTGTCATTGTATATAAGCTCGTCTGTCATACATACTGTGGTGGCTGTCATTGTATAGAAGATAGTCTGTCATACATACTGTGGTGGCTGTCATTGTATATAAGATAGTCTGTCATTGTATATAAGCCAGTCTGTCATACATACTGTGGTGGCTGTCATTGTATATAAGATAGTCTGTCATTGTATATAAGCCAGTTCTGTCATACATACTGTGGTGGCTGTCATTGTATATAAGATAGTCTGTCATACATACTGTGGTGGCTGTCATTGTATATAAGATAGTCTGTCATACATACTGTGGTGGCTGTCATTGTATATAAGATAGTCTGTCATACATACTGTGGTGGCTGTCATTGTATATAAGCTCGTCTGTCATACATACTGTGGTGGCTGTCATTGTATAGAAGATAGTCTGTCATACATACTGTGGTGGCTGTCATTGTATATAAGATAGTCTGTCATTGTATATAAGCCAGTCTGTCATACATACTGTGGTGGCTGTCATTGTATATAAGATAGTCTGTCATTGTATATAAGCCAGTCTGTCATACATACTGTGGTGGCTGTCATTGTATATAAGATAGTCTGTCATACATACTGTGGTGGCTGTCATTGTATATAAGATAGTCTGTCATACATACTGTGGTGGCTGTCATTGTATATAAGATAGTCTGTCATACATACTGTGGTGGCTGTCATTGTATATAAGCTCGTCTGTCATACATACTGTGGTGGCTGTCATTGTATAGAAGATAGTCTGTCATACATACTGTGGTGGCTGTCATTGTATATAAGATAGTCTGTCATTGTATATAAGCCAGTCTGTCATACATACTGTGGTGGCTGTCATTGTATATAAGATAGTCTGTCATTGTATATAAGCCAGTCTGTCATACATACTGTGGTGGCTGTCATTGTATATAAGCTAGTCTGTCATACATACTGTGGTGGCTGTCATTGTATATAAGCTAGTCTGTCATACATACTGTGGTGGCTGTCATTGTATATAAGCTAGTCTGTCATACATACTGTGGTGGCTGTCATTGTATATAAGATAGTCTGTCATACATACTGTGGTGGCTGTCATTGTATATAAGATAGTCTGTCATACATACTGTGGTAGCTGTCATTGTATATAAGATAGTCTGTCATACATACTGTGGTGGCTGTCATTGTATATAAGCTCGTCTGTCATACATACTGTGGTGGCTGTCATTGTATAGAAGATAGTCTGTCATACATACTGTGGTGGCTGTCATTGTATATAAGATAGTCTGTCATTGTATATAAGCCAGTCTGTCATACATACTGTGGTGGCTGTCATTGTATATAAGATAGTCTGTCATTGTATATAAGCCAGTCTGTCATACATACTGTGGTGGCTGTCATTGTATATAAGATAGTCTGTCATACATACTGTGGTGGCTGTCATTGTATATAAGATAGTCTGTCATACATACTGTGGTGGCTGTCATTGTATATAAGATAGTCTGTCATACATACTGTGGTGGCTGTCATTGTATATAAGCTCGTCTGTCATACATACTGTGGTGGCTGTCATTGTATATAAGATAGTCTGTCATACATACTGTGGTGGCTGTCATTGTATATAAGATAGTCTGTCATACATACTGTGGTAGCTGTCATTGTATATAAGATAGTCTGTCATACATACTGTGGTGGCTGTCATTGTATATAAGCTCGTCTGTCATACATACTGTGGTGGCTGTCATTGTATATAAGAGTCTGTCATACATACTGTGGTGGCTGTCATTGTATATAAGATAGTCTGTCATACATACTGTGGTGGCTGTCATTGTATATAAGATAGTCTGTCATACATACTGTGGTGGCTGTCATTGTATATAAGATAGTCTGTCATACATACTGTGGTGGCTGTCATTGTATATAAGATAGTCTGTCATACATACTGTGGTGGCTGTCATTGTATATAAGATAGTCTGTCATACATACTGTGGTGGCTGTCATTGTATATAAGATAGTCTGTCATACATGCAGTGGTGGCTGTCATTGTATATAAGATAGTCTGTCATACATACAGTGGTGGCTGTCATTGTATATAAGATAGTCTGTCATACATACTGTGGTGGCTGTCATTGTATATAAGATAGTCTGTCATACATACTGTGGTGGCTGTCGTTGTATAGAAGCCAGTCTGTCATACATACTGTGGTGGCTGTCATACATACTGTGGTGGCTGTCATTGTATATACGCTAGTGTCATACATACTGTGGTGGCTGTCATTGTATATAAGATAGTCTGTCATACATACTGTGGTAGCTGTCATTGTATATAAGATAGTCTGTCATACATACTGTGGTGGCTGTCATTGTATATAAGATAGTCTGTCATACATACTGTGGTGGCTGTCATTGTATATAAGATAGTCTGTCATACATACTGTGGTAGCTGTCATTGTATATTAGATAGTCTGTCATACATACTGTGGTGGCTGTCATTGTATATAAGATAGTCTGTCATACATACTGTGGTGGCTGTCATTGTATATAAGATAGTCTGTCATACATACTGTGGTAGCTGTCATTGTATATAAGATAGTCTGTCATACATACTGTGGTGGCTGTCATTGTATATAAGATAGTCTGTCATACATACTGTGGTGGCTGTCATTGTATATAAGATAGTCTGTCATACATACTGTGGTGGCTGTCATTGTATATAAGATAGTCTGTCATACATACTGTGGTAGCTGTCATTGTATATAAGATAGTCTGTCATACATACTGTGGTGGCTGTCATTGTATATAAGATAGTCTGTCATACATACTGTGGTGGTTGTCATTGTATATAAGATAGTCTGTCATACATACTGTGGTGGCTGTCAATGTATATAAGCCAGTCTGTCATACATACTGTGGTGGCTGTCATTGTATATAAGATAGTCTGTCATACATACTGTGGTAGCTGTCATTGTATATAAGATAGTCTGTCATACATACTGTGGTGGCTGTCATTGTATATAAGATAGTCTGTCATGCATACTGTGGTGGTTGTCATTGTATATAAGATAGTCTGTCATACATACTGTGGTGGCTGTCATTGTATATAAGATAGTCTGTCATACATACTGTGGTGGCTGTCAATGTATATAAGCCAGTCTGTCATACATACTGTGGTGGCTGTCATTGTATATAAGATAGTCTGTCATACATACTGTGGTAGCTGTCATTGTATATAAGATAGTCTGTCATACATACTGTGGTGGCTGTCATTGTATATAAGATAGTCTGTCATACATACTGTGGTGGTTGTCATTGTATATAAGATAGTCTGTCATACATACTGTGGTGGCTGTCATTGTATATAAGATAGTCTGTCATACATACTGTGGTGGCTGTCATTGTATATAAGATAGTCTGTCATACATACTGTGGTGGCTGTCATTGTATATAAGATAGTCTGTCATACATACTGTGGTAGCTGTCATTGTATATAAGATAGTCTGTCATACATACTGTGGTGGCTGTCATTGTATATAAGATAGTCTGTCATACATACTGTGGTGGTTGTCATTGTATATAAGATAGTCTGTCATACATACTGTGGTGGTTGTCATTGTATATAAGATAGTCTGTCATACATACTGTGGTGGTTGTAATTGTATATAAGATAGTGTGTCATACATACTGTGGTGGCTGTCATTGTATATAAGATAGTCTGTCATACATACTGTGGTGGCTGTGATTGTATATAAGATAGTTTGTCATACATACTGTGGTGGTTGTCATTGTATATAAGATAGTTTGTCATACATACTGTGGTGGTTGTCATTGTATATAAGATAGTTTGTCATACATACTGTGGTGGCTGTCATTGTATATAAGGTAGTCTGTCATACATACTGTGGTGGCTGTCATTGTATATAAGGTAGTCTGTCATACATACTGTGGTGGCTGTCATTGTATATAATCCAGTCTGTCATAGATACTGTGGTGGTTGTCATTGTATATAAGGTAGTCTGTCATACATACTGTGGTGGCTGTCATTGTATATAATCCAGTCTGTCATAGATACTGTGGTGGCTGTCATTGTATATAAGATAGTCTGTCATTATTGTATATAAGCCAGTCTGAGGAGTACGGGAGCTGCTATAACTAAATCAGCTACAAGCGTATGATACTGTTCCCCCGGCGTGTATTAAGAAGGTTTGGGTGGTGTGAGGATGGGGGTAGAGGCAATATAATAGTATATTAAATATGAAATGATATATATTATATATAAATATAGTAAAATAAATAATATATAATATTTATTTATACACAGTATATATTATATTTATTATATATAATTTAATGATAGCTTCAAGTTCTACTGTAGAGTGGGGCAAGTGTTTTCTACCACAGACCAACCAATTCCTTATGAGTGAAAGCAACAGGTAAAGTCTCTGAAAATGTAATTCTTACTTGTTGTGTTCAACATTCTCCTGTGATTGGTCACCTTCTCTTTCAATTTTCTCTTCAATTTCTTTCTCTGGTGTTTCACTAGCTTTATTTTCTTGCTCATTCTGAAACGACATTAAGTCTATTTGAAAATACAGTATACATACTTACAAAAGTATGCTGAAAAGTTCATAGACAGACCATAAAAAGTGATGCTAGAGCTGTGAAATCTTACATGCATTAATTTCAACTCTTCTTAATAACTGCATTGATTCTTTCCAGGGATTATGTTGAAAAGTAAACCTCATTTGGTTATTTCATGAAAGTGTCTTGGTTAGTCTATGAAGTTTTCAGCTGACCCTAGTATCTTTATATGGTAAGTTACAACTGATTTAGGTATATGAATGGTAGTTTTGAATTGGGGTTTATTCATGTTTATGATGAGGCATATAACAGTTTGGGTTAGATAGAATTAAACAACAATTAAATACATACTTCTAAAAAAAAAAAAAAGCTTTGCAGTTGATCAAGTACAAAAAATGTATTAAAATTTATAAAAATGATTGATTAAAAAATAATTGACATAAGCCAAATAAAATCCACATTCTAATTAATAATTGCTGCAATCTTAATTTTTAAATGTATAATTCAGATTATCATTATTATTATTTTCTGTCTATTCTAAGAAAAAGACTAAGAATTTAAGGAGACTAGTAAAAACAACAATAGTGTTTGTAGCACACTTAAATACCTCAGTTTTTCTTTATTATGTTTCAGAGATATTTGAGTATTTAATAGTTTGGAAACCCATGCAAAAACGATGATAATCATTAATTATATATATGGTACCAGCCAAGACTGAAGCATATAAATAGTATGCACCACACTACCCCACCCATATATCTTCCATGAGGACAAGCGGAAGTTTATGTCCAGTGAAGCCACCAACCCACACTGTAAAGTGGTCATGTAGGTGTCACAACAAAAAGGACCCAGTCCACACTGTAAAGTGGTCATGTAGGTGTCACAACAAAAATTACCCAGCCCACACTGTAAAGTGGTCATGTAGGTGTCACAACAAAAAGGACCCAGTCCACACTGTAAAGTGGTCATGTAGGTGTCACAACAAAAATTACCCAGCCCACACTGTAAAGTGGTCATGTAGGTGTCACAACAAAAAGGACCCAGTCCACACTGTAAAGTGGTCATGTAGGTGTCACAACAAAAAGGACCCAGTCCACACTGTAAAGTGGTCATGTAGGTGTCACAACAAAAATTACCCAGCCCACGCTGTAAAGTGGTCATGTAGGTGTCACAACAAAAAGCACCCAGTATTCACTGTAAATGAGGTTGGCGCAAAGAAGGGCATCCAGCTGTAGAAACCAAGCCAAAATCAGTTCTGTATGAGCAAGACATGGTCATCTGACCTGGCACTGCTCACAAGAGGATAACTCATAACCCATGCCAGCGTGGAAACATGGACGTTAATCGGTGATGATGATGATGATGATGATGATGATGTTACTGATGAATTGAAGAATAAGTGGGAAGAAAAGAGACTAACCCCAACAGAGGGAACAGTCATAAAAATTAATAGTTATATGGTCAAAGAAGCAATCAAGGAAACAAAATATGGTAAAGCCACTGGACCATCAGAGATAGTCGCTGAGATACTGAAAATGTTTGAGGAAGTAAGAACCAAACTAATCACCCACAAAGTCAATCAGGTAATACAGAATGGGGTCATAACCAATCACTGCCGCAGCAATATAGTCATTAATTGCTACAAGGGAAAAGGTGACACGCCTTTCTGAAAAGGAGCAACTACAGAGGCATAAACCTAATAGACCAGGTAATAAAAGTGTCAGAAAGAGTTCTAGCACAACTTAGAGAAAGGGTGAAATTAGAGGAGATGCAGTTTGGTTCCATGCCAAGGGAGGAGTACTACATACACCCTCTTCTTAGTTAGACAACTACAAGATAATTCCTAGCTAAAAGTTAGCCTATATATCTAGCTTTCTTTGATCTAGAGAAGACTTTTGAGAGAGTACCACAATCTATCATCTGATGGTCCTTAAGGATCCATTGGAGTAGTTAACAGCTCTTGCTACCTAGGTGATCTATTTAGCAGTGGATGAAGGTACTCTGAAAGCATAGTAGCTAGAGAAAGAACAGGAGGGAAAAAGTTCAGGGAGCTACTACCTCTGTTAACAACAAAAGGCTTCTTCCTATGTCTCTCTGTATGACATTTGTGTGTGAAGTGTAATGTTGCACGGTAGTGAGACATGGGCAGTGAAGATGTGTGAAGGCTGGAGAGAAATGAAGCATGCTTTGATGGATGTACAGTGTTATTATGTTTGAACGACAAAGCATGAATGAATTGAGAGAAAAACTGGGTATAAGAGAAATAAGATGTAGTGCAGAAGAGAAAAGATTATGCTGATATGGACATGTGATGCATATGGATGATGATTGCTGGGTGAAGAAGTACTAAGAAATCCCAGAGGAAGGAAGCCAAAGTAGAGGAAGACCTGTGTGGAAGTGGTGAGACTAATCACAAATCGCTGAAGCTCAGAGGAAATGATGAAGGACCATGATGAGAAGAGGGATGCTGTGTAGGAAAGGACCCATCCAACCCATGCAAATGTAAAATGGTGATGATATGTGTGTGTGTCTGTGTGTGTATATATATCATTTAAAATTATTTTAATGTTTGGTTTAAAAAATGTATGGATGCCTCAATGTGTAATAAATAATAGAGTGTATTCCATGCACTAAGACCTGACATCTTTCTTGGCATGGCAAGAATTAAACTTGAAATAAATGTAAACCTCTTTACATTTATTTTAAGTTTAATTATAACCACTATCTTTAGTAGCAGTAAATACCAAAGTATGAAGAGGGGGGGGGGGTGAGTATCCAAGTGTTTGTAAGTGGGGTAGAGGAAGGCATTTAGCAAAAAAAAAAAAAGGGTTAAGAAACACTGCTTTATGATTTATGTGAAAGCTTGATCTTTCAAAATTTTTAAAAAAAATGCAATTTTTCCCAAGAAAATGAAAATATTAAATGAAATTTACAGTTCCCACCTATGTAGGTTTAGCTATTGATAGGTACCCCAAACCTATCATGAAAAGCAACATGAAATTAATCATCTTGCTCAAGAAAACAATGTACTGCCCTGTCCAGAAATCAAACCCACAACCTTATGATCCTGAGTCTTACAACTTAACCACTAGGTAACACCTCACAAGAAAATGATGCATATTTGATAGACTTCAACAAAATCACGGGTATCAAAATTGAGCAATACTTACGGGTTCATTTTGAGAAACATCATTTTCTTTTCTTGTATTTTCTGCCGCTGCTGCATGTAAATCATTGCCATTATGATGTTCTGGTAGCTTGAAAATAATAAATGCTTTCTTGTATTTGTTTTGCAAGATTTTTTATGTGAAATAGTGTGTTGAAACAAATACAGTGGAACCTAGGTTCACAAACTTAATTTGTTCCTTGAAGGCCATTCATCACCTGAAATGCTCATAAACTGAAACTGTTTTTCCCATATGAAATGTTGAAAGAGAAATACAGTGAGAGAGTGACTGTGTGTGAAAGACAGATAAATATCACCATAGTAACTAACTACACAGCAAGTAACACTTTCCCACCGATACTCCAAGCTTGTCAATGCCAGCTTGTGTGTTTGTTACTCAAGACACCATTTGTGAACCAAGATGGTTTATGTTTGGAAAAATTGTTCATGAACCAAGGTTTCTCTGTATACTTTGGGAGGGACATGTTCTAATAAAGATACACACATACGCAGCAGTTGAATTTCACTTTGTTTTATTATTATTAGATAATTGGTGGTGATTGGCAGTATCGGTAAAACGGTGGACAATATGCTTTAGGACAGAGTTATGTCCCTTTACGTTCTGAGTTAAAATCCTGATGAGATTCCTTATAGCGTCAATAAATTGACTCCAGTGTATTACCGGTACTTTATTTTATTGACCCCGTATTGATAAGAGACAAACTTAACCACGGTGGGTTAGGCAAAGCTAACAAGAACGTAAAGGGATGTAACTATATGCTGTGAAGCACGGTCTGATGTTCAACCAATACTGTCAATCAATCACCGTGGTTACTCAACTAATAATAAAACTGAAGTGAAACTCAACTGGTGTGTGCTGCATATTAGCAGAATGACCTCCCCAAACTAAATAGTTACATTGAAAGAGATAGAAGGCTAAACAATGCAAAATGGACTGCAAGATGAGTTAACAAAAAGTAAAAGTTACCTGGTAATCTTTGTTTTGTTTTTTTTTGTTGTTGTTCACTGACGGAAAAGTAATAATGGTTTCTAATTTAGGCACAAGGTCAACAATTTTGGGGGAGGGGAAGTCGATTTAATCGACCCCAGTGTATAACTGGTACTTTATTTTATCAACCCCGTAAGAATAACAGGCAAAGTTAACCTCGGTAGAATTTAAACTCAGAACATAAAGGGACGTAACTATGCCACAAAGCATATTGTCCGATGCTCTACCAATCCACCAATAAAGTAATAATTGTTTCTACTTTTGGCACAAGGCCAGCAATTACCCAGTACATTACTGGTACTTTATTTTATCGACCCCGTAAGGATGAAAGGCAAAGTTAACCTCGGCGGGATTTGAACTCAGAATGGCAAGGGCCGTAACTATGCGTCAAAGCATGGCGTCCAACCCTCTACCGATACTGCCAATTCACAAAGTAATAATACTAGTTATTGTTTAGTCCCAGCTCAAATCCAGTCAAGCAAACTTATGTTGAAGTATTCCAGCCATGGTTATCTAGGATTACATTACTGAATGTACCCTTTCTTTTTATGATGATAATGTGATTTGATAAGAATTTAGTTGCCATTTTAAGCAAGTCAAGCAACCCATCAAGATGGGTATTAACTGACAAAGCTGGGGTGCATCTAGCCCACACATGTTCTCACAATGTGTTGAACGGTTGAAAATATATAGTATTTTCTCAAGTATACAGTGGCTGAGTAGCCTCATTTGCATACCGAGCGAGTTGCGGCTGGCCTATATATTTTCAACCATTCAACACATTGGCAGAGAGGTATAGAGTCCTGATAAAGGGTAATGACCCAGAAACATGTTGATTGTTCCTTAAAGCCAGTGTTGAACAAACAGGTAATGACCGGTCACCGGCACAGCTTCTAATCGGGCTGGGTTTTTTAAAAAACAAATCGAACATTATTATTAATGTTCGATATAACCCATACGTACATGTGTGTGTGTAAATCCAGCCCAAACTTCAGGTCATATAGGTGTCACAACAAAAACACACAGTCCATGCTGTAATGTGGTCATGTAGGTAACACGGTAAAAAGGTCCCAGTTCACACTGTAAATGTGGTTGATGTTAGGAAGGGCATCCAACCGTAGAAAACCTGCCAGATAGTCCTATACCAACCTTGCCTCAAGTGGGACAACTCCAGTCTAACCCATGCTAGCATGGAAGATGGACATTAAATGATGATGATGATCTATCTTTGTCACTTCTATTCTCTCACACTCTCTCTCCTTCTCTGGAAGAAATTTGCTGTATTCAGACCTGGAGAGGAGATGGGCTACGCCAGGTTTTAAAATGCCCTAGAAATGCTATATATCAATATGGTGCCCCTACGACTCCCTCAGGAGTTATGGGAACATAGATGTATAAATATTAGAAATGGTTTGTACTAAATTACCTTTTTTTCTGTGCCAGCGTTGCTATCTGATTTAACTTCAACTTGTCTTGTTCGAGCAGTAAGTATTTCACTGGCGTTGGTTAATGAATGCCAAAATGTGCAGCTGTTAAATAGAAGACAGAAAAATTAATTTTAAAAAAATAATAAAATGATTAGCTAACTCTATACAAAATATCAACAAGACCCTCAAACCAGCAATGACTAGTCGGTTCAGGTTCTGTTTGGATAGTGAGAGGAAAGAGGAAAAAATAAGAAAAAAAAAAGGAGGAATCCAAACAGAACCTGAACCGTTAAGGTCTCATTCCTGGATACGTCAATATTTATGAAACAAATTTTGTATTTTATCTGATGAGAGCCTACCAAAGTTTTTTTGGTACCCTTGAAATATCTATATATATAAAACTGAGGATGTCTGTGTGTGTGTGTGTGAGTTTGAATCCCTAAAACTTGAGAAACACCCAACCGACTGTTTTCAAACTTTACACATGTAATACTTGTTTCAGGGAGTGTTCTGAGCAAAAAAAAAATTCAAATTTTCAATGCCCTAGGGACCGCATTAGGCGATTTAGTGATTTCTTCTATAATTCTTAGTCTTTCTCTTTTTAGATAGATACATACATAAACGTCGCGCCCTTATAATATGTCTGTATGTCTGGCTGTCTGCATTACGTCACTTCCCTGAGGAGGTCTATGTGTGTGTGTGTGTGTGTGTGTGAGTTTGAATACCTAAAACTCGAGAAATACCCAACCGACTTTTTTCAAACTTTACATGTGTATTGCTTATATTTCAGGGAGTGTTATGCACATAAAACAAATTCAACTTTTTGATCCCCTAAGCGCCCGCATTAGGTGAAAAACTGCGTTTTTTTTTCAGGTTTTTAGAGGTGTTACGTCAGACCGATTTCCTTGAAGTTGTAACTACGTATTAGTCAGTTTCTTCCTCATACTGTGAGCAAAGTAAATCCAACTTTTTTATGGCCTCGGGCCCGCATTAGGTGAAAAACTTCATTTTTTCAGCTTTTTAGGGCTTTTTTGAGGCGTTACGTCTAGCCGATTTTCCCGAAATTTCAAGGCATGTTATGCACATAAAAAAAATTCATTTTCTTGATCCCCTAGTGCCCGCATTAGGTGAAAACCTGCATTTTTCCTACTTCATCGAGTAAAATCTTATTCAGCCATCAGAGTATTCGGTTTATTTTCTTAACATTTTGTCCAGGCATGCAGTTTTTCCACGATTAGGTCTGTTGGCGGCCCGCGTTCCGAAATACCTTATCCCGTGCAACGCCGGGTACCACTGCTAGTATATAATAAAATAAATATGGTTTTATAAATATAGTTTCCATGTATTAATATCATTGATATTATACTCCAGAAAACTTGTCAAGTGCTTTGAATCTGCTATAAATAAATTTGTTGAATTACCAACAAATTAAATATCTCTTTGCTTATATATATATATAAATATGTGTGTGTGTTTGTGTGTATACAATATTCCAGACCTAGCATAGAAAATGGACGTTAAACGATGATGATGATGATGATATATATATATATATGTTTGTGTATGGTATATATATATATATATATTTGTGTATGGTATATATATCATCATCATCATCATCCTTGTTTAACGTCCACTTACCACGCTAGCATGGGTTACACGGGAGTTGTCCCACTTGAGGCAAGGTTGGTCGGGTGACAGTGTCTTGTTCATATAGGACTATCTAGCAGGTTTTCTACGGCTGGATGCCCTTCCTAACACCAACCACATTTACAATGTGGGACTGGGAACTTTTTACCGTGTTACCTACACGGCCACATTACAGTGTGGACTGTGTGTTTTATCTCGTAACACCTACACGATCTCGATCTCATTTATTTGGACTGGATGTTGTGGTACCAACTTTATAGAGAGGGGGTGGTGTTGGTGGGAGTGAGAGGATAGGCTAGGGGTAGTGGATTGGGGTGTATATTTGGTTAAGAGGTGCCTACTGACTGTAGGTTTCGCTTTGTACATAGGCAAGGCGGGTCTTCTGTATTACTGCGTAGTGCCAAAGATCTCGGTCCAGTGACAATGTCTTAGAGAGGTGCAAGTGTGTAAGGTCGGAATTTATCGGATCATCCCAGGTTTTTCTGGGTCTACCTACTCCGTAACTACCATCAATTTTGATCGCCCTGCACATTTTTATACAGCTGTCGTCTTTCATGCGCATCACGTGGCCATACCAACGTAGTCTTCTCTCGAGTAAACAGCATCTGATCCCTCTTCTTCCTAATTTCTCACTTAGTTCATTTATGCTTTGCCGTTCACATATATTACTATTACACATCCAACGTAGCATGCAAGCTTCGTTCCTTTCCAGCCTACACAGGTCCTCTGCACGCAATGCCCATGTCTCACTACCATGTAGCCTTGCTGTTCGTATACAAGCATCATACAATCTGCCTTTCATTTTTAAAGAGAAACCTTTTCTCTGATTTCGTCAGCCAATATATACATATGTGTGTATCATCATCATCGTTTACCTCCATCTTCCACGCTAGCATGTGTTTGGACAGGAATTTTCCCACTTGAGGCAAGATTGATTGTCTTGCTCGTATAGGAATGTCTGGCAGGTTTTCTACGGCTGGATGCCCTTCCTAACACCAACCACATTTACAGTATGGACATGTGTATGTATATATATATATAATAATAATAACAAATTTGAAGACTAAAATCCAAAGAGGGCTCAATAAGGATAAATATATATCAAATATATAAGAACCGTAGAGCAAATATTTATTAAAATAACAGATTAAAGTTTAAGCAAAGAATCGCTGCTTTCACCCTTAACGGGATCTTCTGAAACTAACAAAGTCAATCTGTGAACGCAGAAGTGAATATTTCAAAAAACGTTGCAACCGGAGGAAGACAAGAAGACGATACTTTGGTTCGTGGAAACGTTCCCTGGCAAAGAATGGGAAAAAACGAATATAATACGTCATTATTTGGAGCGGTGAAAAACAATTACGCGCAAAGACAGAACCACGTTTATAGTATAAAAGAAGTCGTAGACTAATGTTCTCTTAGGTGGTTCATAGAGACGTTCTCTGGCAATGAACGGAAAAAACGAAGATAATACGGGTATTTATTCACCAGGCTAAAAATTCTAATTTAGTCCAGAAATAGCCGTCGAAACGGATTGAGCTCTCTCGTCGGGGTCATACTTTTTCCTATTTTCCACTCTACTACCCTAAGTATTGAGTACTCTGGTGCGTTATGGTCCATCTGGTTCCTTACCACAATTCCTTTGTTATATATATATATATAGTGAAAAATGGGACGGGAACAAAACAGAGAGGCAGTACGAACAAAGGTTTATTAGTTTCACGCTCTTGAGAGTGGGGGCGGGCGTTTCGGGCATAAGCCCGTCTTCAGGCGAAAAGTGTGTGGGAAGAGAGTTCCGAGGGTGTGTAGGGGAGTGGGGGAGAGACGTTTAGAAAAAAAAGGGGGGGGGGCTGTGGAAGGGGTACAAATAAAAATAAATATAAAAAAAATAAAAATAAAAATAAACATGAAGATAAACAAGTGGTGGAAGGGTGTGGGGATGTAGGGGTGGTGGCAGGTGGAGTGGGGAGAGGGAGGCGAAGTGTGTGTATATGAAAGTTGGGGGAAGAACGAGGTTCCATGTTCAGGAAAAGCTGTGTGGGGTGGGGTGTAGGTCGGTGTGTGTGTGTGCGCGTGTGGATGGGGAGGGTTCAGAGGGGTGGGGAGGGGGGAGAGGATTCCGGAGGCTGAGTGTGTATATATGTGGGGGTATGCACGTGTGTGTGTGGTGTTTATACATATTGTGGAGTAGGTGGCGTGGTTGGAAAATAAATTTTTGTGAGTGTATTTCCGTGGGTAAGTTCCTAAGGTAGTTCCATAGGGGGGTGTCGTGAGTTGCCGGATATTTTCCTTGTGATGGAGTTGATGGTGGGAACGATGGCCGATGTGTGTAATCCATGTTTGTATTGGTCGGAAGAGGGGGGATGTGGTCAGAGGGTCAAGGCAGGAGGAGGGTAGAGGAGAATGACAGATGGAGAGGGCTGTGTGTCTGTGTGCAGAGAAGTGGTCAGAGGGTCAAGGCATAGCAGCAGTAGAGGAGAATGGCAGGTGGAGAAAGTCAGTGTGTCAGTGTGTGTGGAGGTGTGGTGGACAGGGGAGAGGATGGGTAGGTGTGAAAGGTGGAGTGGGGAGGGGGTCGTGCGGGGGGGGGGGGTATTAGTGGGGTGTGTGTGTGTGAAGGGGTGTGGGTGGAGCAGGGAGAGGGAGAGAAAGGTGTGGGGGACGGTGGAGGGAGTGTAGTGTACTGGTGTGTGTGTGTGCATGTTTGGATGAGTGTGTGTGTGTTGAATGGGGTGTAGTGGGTGTTAGTATACTGGTGGTGGGGAAAGGGTTGAATGTGGGTGTGTTAGTGGGGGTCAGTGGTGGTAGGGTGTAGAGTGGGTGGTGTAAGTGGGTGTGTTCGTGGGGATGTTAGTGGTATTAGTTATGGGGTGGTGGGTGAGGGTCAGTGGTGGTAGTAGGGTGTGAGGATAGTGTGAGTGCGTGTATATGTACCGGTGGGTGTGTGCGTGATAGGGGGCGGGGGAAAAGATGTTGGTATTGTTAGTTGGGGGAAGGTGGTCGGGGGGTGGGGTGGGGGTGTTAATATTGTTAGTTGTGGGGTGGACGGTGAAAAGGAGGTGTGTTAGTGGGGGATATGTGTGGGGGCGACAGGGCGGTCGAAGGCTAAAGGAATAGGGGTGGGGAGTTCAGGTGGGGGGGGTCTGTAGGGTGAAGATGGTTCGTTGTTGGCGAGTGTTCCGTGGCATTGGAGTAGGCCACACACTGTGAGGTGGTGCGCGGAAGTCTAGGGAGCCAAATGGCGGGCGATGGGGGAACTCTCGCCGAGACGAATTTCCCGGAGGTGTTCGGTAAAACGGTCTGCCAGGCGACGTCCAGTCTGTCCGATGTAGGGAAGTCCATAGACTAGGTTGGAGGAGGTGCAGCGGAATTATATAGTCACTGTCGGTTATTTGGGAAGTAGTGAGCATCAGTGTCTCATAGAATCTGTCTTTTATAGTGCCAGGCAGTCCGGATTGGGGCGCGTATGCCGATATTACTGTCACAGTAGTTCTATTTAGAACAAGTCTTATTTTAATTATTCTGTCATTTACTCTATTTACGTCTATTATCTTATCCACCCATTTTTCTGCTAACATGATTCCTACCCCACCTATCCCATTGTCATTTCCCACCCAGAAGAGCTTATAGCAACGTTTTTTACCCACAATGAATCTAGCAGACCCGCCCCTCCACCTGGTCTCTTGGATACAGCAAACATCAACCTCCTTACGTTCAAACATTTCTACAACCTCGTTAGAGCGGCCTTTTAAGGTGCCTACATTCATGGTACCAACTCTGAAGTTTTGGATTGTGTTTGGAGGATGGGGCGCAGGGAGGGGTGAGGGGGATGGGGTTGGGGTTATGTTGGCCATCCGCGGCCGAAACAAAGAGGAGGGGGCCTTGCCCTTTCGTCCGGCAGCATGAGGTGAATTTGTCGTTATCTTTGGCATTGTCATCGAGTGTCCAGATTCTTCAGACTCTCCAGAAATTCCTTAGTCCATCCATCATATCGAAAAGCAACCAGGAGAAGTGATAGCATAGGCCATTGACTTATGATTGGTCCAAATAATAATGGTGGAGAGTGGGGGCGGGAGGGAGGGGTATGGGGTAGTTAGCAGAGAGAAGATTATTTATATTTGGTGAGAGAAGGGAGTGATTGAAAGGGTGAACTGAGGGTGAACTAGCCAGCGCTTAATACGATATAGTGGGGGGGGGGGGTAAGGGATAAGAGGGACAATGAGGCCATTTTATAAATCCTAGAATTGTTTTCGTCCAAATTTAAACAAACAAGATTGTTATTTTAGAAAAACAAATAGGGTAGTTAGCGAGAGGTTTTAAATGAAATCTTCAGATTTTGGGCATAATTGGGGAAGCATATAACAGTAATAATAAGCGAATAATGGGGTTTAAAAATACAAGTAGATTATTTAGAAACAACCTGACAGAATTATAGAATAGCATTAAGAGAGAGCAAAAGATTGGATTCTGGGCGAAGGTACGGATATATGAATGAATTGACCGATAGGCTGGAGAGAGATAAGAAAAATGGCATTTACATTATAGTTCGCAGGGAACGACGAGGGTCTGACCATTTAAAGCGTTGACAAATATATATATATACACACATATATACGTATATATACATATATATACACATATATACACATATATACACATATATACACATATAT
>CAXHJY010000272.1:0-32500 GCA_964016885.1 Eledone cirrhosa | reverse complement strand
CACATTTTTAGGTAAAAACCTTACTGAAGTGGTATAAGCTTCCACTATTTTAAATATATTACTTTTTTATGGTATTTAACCCTTTTATTACTATATTTCCAATGAAAGAAACTATGTATGGTTTTCAAATAATTTTGAAAATATTCAAGAACTTGTGAGAAATAAGTGACTTATTAAGTTAGTGTATGGAACATAATTTAACAAAGGTTCTTACAGAAAATTATGATGGAAGTTTTTTTTAGATAAATATAAACAACTTTTTATCCATAGTTTCAGGCAGTTTGATATCAAAAGGGTTAAAAAAAATTTTATAGCCAAGCATGTGACTTTTTTCCTGTGATTTTTATCTCCGTTCACCCATCTCCAAATGTATGTTGGTAAATATTAAATGTGTTAACCTATTCCGTATATTGTTGATGCTGTAAGATATCTAAATGCTGCAAACTTTGAAAAATAAAGTTTTGTTTGAAAACACTTAAATTAATATTGAAAAAATGTCTTCATTGAGCTACAAACTTTCTGTGCTTTACCTTCAATATAATTGCCTATTGTCATTGTTATGTTATATCTGTTTTCTATGCTAACATGGATTGGACAGAATGTCATGGTCTAAGAATAAATGTTTTAAGGAGACACATCTTGTTCATATTTTGGTACGTTTCTATGGCTGGATGCCCTTCCTAATGCCAACCACTTTACAGAGTTTACTGGGTACATTTTCTCATGGCACCATCACTGCCACTTTACAAAGTGTAATGAGTACATTTCATTGTCACTAACACAAGGGAAGTTGCTTAGTCCACTGCAAGGCTAAGATGGATCTCTCCAATCAATGCTGTTTGTTTACCCACCACAATTAACTTTTAGCATCACAGTACTTGTATTGGTGGACGTGTCATCTGTAGCATGGCAAGTTAACATGATCATCTCCTTCATGAGGTTCAATTTCAAAGTGAGAATCTCAGAAATTTCCATATTTTGAATTTAGATATTGTCATTTATTGTCCATTTTCCATGTATGTGTGGCTTGAGTTACAGACTAAGTTAGTTCTTATTTCCTGTTAGTCCTCTGACCTGTCTAGGAGAGCAAGTGTCTCATTTGTATGTTCCAATGTTTTAGCATGATTTCTACTGCTGGATACCCTTTCTTAATATTAACCTCTTAATAGTTTATTGATTGTATTTTGTCATGGTATATACACTAGGGTGCCCTTGTTTATTCATTAATCAGTTTACAGTGAACTGGCTGCAGTTATTATGGCATCTATGTTAGAGAGGTTGCCTTGCATCCACATAGCAAGAAAATTCTCTTTACTCTATGTTGTTTCTGTAAATTGACTAGAGCTCTATATTTTTTGTAAGTATTTTGTAGAAACTATTCTGAGTTAGAAGAACAGAAAGCAGGTGGTTGGCTTTTTGACACAACTAAAAAGTCCTCTCAAACCTTTTTCATGCTTTCTATGACTGATTATTATGAATCACACTGTTAGTGCTACAGCTATTTCTAGCTGGTCAAGCTCACAGTATATGAAAATGAGCATATCCAGCAGTTGTTTTATATGCTAAAAGTATATAAGCTATAGCTTCTTGTCTTAGTATTGAGTGAGTAAACATCACCGATGACAGAAAAAAATCTAGAAATGTGTCTGACGTTTTCACATGGTTACTGAGATAGGTATGATACAATCACAGCTTAAAACATTCATAGCGAGACATGCATGTTTATTTTGCATATATGCCTTCTGTTATATAGTCATATATTAACAGAGATACCTGGTAATGTCTGGGTATTGTCTCAAAGTAACAGTTGACACATTTATCATGTCTTGCTCTCTTTATCCAAATGCTGTTTGCTGAGAGAAGTTTTTAAAAATTAAAATATACCTCAGAAATCATGGCCATCCTGAAGTTGAGTCTACTGTAATCCCTATAAAGCACCTAGTTCACTGTTAGTTTGTTGTCTAATTTCACTCAAGACTTAGGTTGACCTGAAGCTATAGTAAATGTCACTTGACCAAAATGCCATGCAGTGAGTTGAAACCTGGAGCCTAATGATTGTGAAGCAAACTGTCTAAACATTCCAGTATATCAATAGCTGTATATTGAATGATTTATAAAAATTCCTATTAAGTTATATAATGCTGGTTTTAATTTAAAATATGCTGCATTTATCAACTCTTTCCAATAAGATGAAGAGAATGGAGAAGGTGGTGTATTTAAAATTGAAAAGAAAACAGGAAAGGAAAAGAAGGATTATCAGATCGGACAAAGGAAACTTTTCATTGCAGATTCTATCTGCCTGTTGCAACTCTTGGCAGAAGATAGTGGAATTTACACTCTGAATGCACTGAGTTAGATCAGATAGTGCAAAGCATCCTAGACTGGTACTTTATTGACAATGAAAAGCAAAAACTGATCCCCAGAGAGCTGGAACAAATACCATTTCATTTGACATTATAACAACCCTGTTAATCGGCTGTCTGTAATGGGTGGTGTATAAATCTAACTTGCATTTCTTAATGCTATCCACAATAGGGGTACCAGCACTAAAGAGGTTATGTGCTAAGACTGAAAAGTCTTTACACTATATTGTTTTTGTTTGATTGTCGATCACTTTACAGTACTGCGTGCATTTTATCATGATACCACCATTAACACAATGTACTGGATGTATTTTATTGACATCAAAACTACCACTTTCCAGAATGCACTAGCTATGTTTTATTGTTTACCAATAGTACCACAAAAAATACTCAGTGTATTTTATAGTGGCACCAGTCCTACCATTTTCCAGAATGCACTGGGTACATTTTATTGGTGAACCAACTCTAGCATTTACAGAATGTACTGGTTACATTTTATTGTGACATCAGCACTAGTGAGGTTACTGTGCTCTGTATGACTGAGAGTCCTCATTACCATATATTGCCAACTGCTTTACATAATGTACTGGGTACATTTTATTATGGCACCTACACTAGAGAGGTTATTGCTCATACATTTTATTTTTGGTATAACTACTACAGCTGGATGGTCTTCCTAATGCCTACAACTTTTTCAGCATGTAACAAAGTGCCACTACTAGTGTTTCAAATTTGAAAATGTGAGTCCCAAATGCAGAAAATAACTTTCAATCACTACAGATAATAGTTGAGAAAAATTAGGCAAATTATCTTTAGAGACAGGGTACCTATAATCTTGATAACTGCACCACTGTACATGACTTGTACAGCCATCACCACTCACTCATCTGTCAAAAGCTTTCTCCAGATCTACAAATGCTAACTACTCCTGCAGGAAGAGGGCATCTGTCGTATCTCTACCTGGGACATCATCGTCATTGTTTTTATGTTCATGTTTTATGTCCTTTTCAGTTCAGCATCTCTCCACTTGCTGTGTACCTTTGTCGTCTCAGCAATTTGAGATCAGCTCGCACCACCTCTGCCCAGATCTTCCTTGGTCCACTTCTCTGCAGTTTCCTTCCACTGGGATTTTTCTGGCAATCATCATCCTTGTACGTCACATGCCCATACCATACTCTCTTGCACACCACTTTGGATTTCTCTTAAACCCAGTTTCTCCCTCAGTTCATCCAAGCTCTGCCTTTCTCTCACATTTACATTGCATATCCAATGAAGCATGGTTGCTTCATTTCTCTCCAGCTACTGCCTATATTTCACTACCATGCAACATTGCATTTCACACACAGGTGTCATATAGTTGTCCTTTTATATGTAGAAAGAAACCTTTATTTTGTCAAAGCTGAACTGTATTTTGTTTCGGATAACTCTGTCCATAATTAATCGTACTCTTTCACTTGATAGTGTACTGGGTGCATTTTATTGAGGCACCAACACTACCACTTGATAGTGTGAACTGATAGGTATGAGGGTTAAGGAGTGAACAAAGGGCAGAAAAAATAGCTACTAAGGTGCAATATTGAGGATTTCTAAGGTTTTTAGAGGAGGGGTAATAGTTAATGAATGGTGAAGATAGATGATGGGTCAGGTCATATTGTATGCTTCTGGCCAGGACTTCATCACAGTATTGCACCAGCCATCTCGATCCTTTGTCATTTCAGTTGTGAGGCTGTTTCTTAAGATTGCTCTTCACTACCTCATCCCATGCCTGCCTTTTCCTTAGGTTCCAGCCACTGGGATTGCTGTGCATTTCTTTATGCAGCTGCTATCCTCCATACACGTAACATGTCCATACCAATGCAGTCTTCTCTTTTACACACTACATCCAATTCCTCTCACGCCAAGTTTTCCTCTCAGTTCACTTGTGCTACATCGTGAATGCATACTAACATAACACATTCATCAGAGTATACCTGCGTCATTTCTCTTCAGCCTTTGCAGGTCTTCTGCAGTTAAGGTCCATGTATCACTGCCATATAGCATTGCAGTTTGTATGCAGGCATCATACAATCGACCCTTCACTCTGAGCGAGAAGCCCTTTGTTGTCAGCAGAGGTGTCAGCTTTTTAAACTTCTTCCAGCCTGATCTGATACTGGCTATCACACTTTCAGTGCATCCCGCCCCCCATTGCTAATTTTTGATTGCCTATATAACAAAAGTAGTAGACAGCTTCCCTAGCAGCTGAAGGAGTTTATTTCACATGAATTTTTAGTGCTTACTTTGCCACATACAAAGTCTATATTTTCCGTTAATCTGCCTGCAATCCAACTACATATCTTGTTCATCAATAGATTGCACTATCTGCAATTTATAGAATTTGTGTCCACCTCTTTCTGACATTGAACAAGGTCATTTCCCTGATAGTATAACCTGCCTGTCCTCTTTCCTATTTATTAGCACTTTCGTCTTTGTTAAATTTAGTTTCAGGCCTTACAACTTTAGATTCTTTTTCCATGTTTGAAATTTTGTCTCTAGCTCCCATGGATTCAGTTATAGAGACTGTCATCAGCATATAAGAGCTCCCTTTGTGTGTCAGTTTTAAATTCCTCAGTGATGGACTAAAGAACAATGATAACAAAAAGGACTGATCCTGAAATTTACAACTCTTTCCTACAATCAGACCTGGACACAATGCAGCAATGGATCACAGACTGGCAACTGAAGCTGGCTATGGACAAGTGTACCACCATGCATTTTGGAAGGAAAAATCCAGCGTCCACATACTCCCTCCACAACACTGACATCAAAAAGTCCTCTTGTGAACGTGACCTGGGCATTACTGTCAGCAACGATTTGCGTTGGACAAAGCATGTCTCTAAGATTGTCAAGAAGGCCGAGGGTGTCTTGGCATCACTCAGCATGACCTTTGTTAGCTGCTCTCCAGCCATCTATTTAAAACTGTATACAGCTATGGTGCGACCACACTTGGAATTCGCATCATCAGTCTGGAACCCCTATCTTGCTCGGAACATTGACCTCCTGGAAACTGTTCAGAGACGTGCAACCAAGCGCATACCCTCCATCAGACACCTACCATACTCTGAACGCCTTGCTTCCCTGGGCATGGATTCATTGAAGCTCCGACGTCTGGCAATGGACTTGGTGAATACCCACAAAGTTTTTAACCATCTCGCCAACTGCAACCCTGAGCGCCTCTTTGATCTCCATGTGTCTAACACACGTGGACATGCCTACAAGATAAGAAAACAGCACAGCTCCCATGACTTTCGCAGACATTTTTTCACGCTCAGAGTTGCTGAAGCATGGAACAAACTGCCTGCGTCAATTGTTAGCTGCCGAGACACTGCATCCTTTAAGACACTCATGCTTCCCGAAATACGCCAAAACTACACCCGATGTACCCCTTCCATACACATGCACACGTGTGTATCATGACTCGTGCACTTCATTTTACTGATGTTTGTGCATTGCCCTATGTACTGTACATGCACTTTTTTGATGAGTTGTGGTGCACCTGGGCACTGTACACAATATTTCATTATTGTTATTGTTATTATTATTATTATAAACAGGAGTGGTCTGAGGACTGTTCCCTTCAAATTCATCACTGTACTTACTTCCAACCATCTCTCTGCTGGCTACTCATTTATACATGGCTTGCATAGTCTTCATAAGTTATTCATCTACACCAGGGATGGGCAAATCTTTTGGATCGGGGACCGCATTGACTGTATCATGAACACAGAGGCCACACCATTTATAATTGGATATAGTGTGCCAGTAACATTACTTTTCTTCAGTTAGAATTTAGAAAATATAAACTGCATCATTATAAAACATAAATTAATAAAATGATTAAATACAAAAATCTTAAAACAAAGTTTTCATTTAATTTGTGTCTGTACATCACAAAACATACCAGAACAAGCAATTTAATGAGACAAATGCAACTGGTCACAATTTGTTACAATTTTTTAAAATCTGGCACAAGGTTGCTGGTAGAAATTCTCAGCACTGCATGCAGGTTTGTGTCTGAAATCATGGATCTGTTCTTGGACTTGTTAATTTTAAGACAGGAAAAACTCTGTTCATAGATGTAAGTTGACCCAAAAATAGAAAATAATCTGGCAGCAAAGCTTCTCAAACATGGAAATTTTTCATCTGAAAGAGACTTGTAATACTCTACTAATGGCACAGAATGAAACATTTCTTTCAATGTATAATCTGCTTGCATGTCAATTAGTTCAAGCTGTATTTCTTTGGGTGCTACATCAACAGTAAAAGGGAAAGTTAAATTGAATTCAGGCTCACTCTTTTTGAAATCTGTAAACCTTCCAAACTCCTCCCTTTAAATTCATCAACTGATGCATGAAATTTGAGGAGACATTTGCAGGCACGTTTTCCTTCCCTAGTAAAGAAAAATGGCAGAACTTGCCTTTACTTGTTTGTCTGGAGAACAAAGCAAGTTTTGCCTGAAAAGACTTGACATGCTTGTACATATGAGCAAACAGATCTGTTTGCTGCAATGTCACATTCAGGTCATTCAGTTTATCAAAAATGTCAACTGCAAGCAGTTCATATCTCCCATCTTCATAGGACATTTTTGTTACAAAGTCACAAGAAACCCCCTTCATGTCCAGAAAAAGTAGGATTTCTTCTCGCAACTCCCACACTCTCTTCAGCACTTTTCCCAGGCTCAACCACAACACGTGGTCAAGTACATCTCTATGCTCAGCCTCTACGTCTTCCAGCAGAGGTTTGAACAGTGATTCAGTGCCCTTGCTCTAATAGAGTTTACTACATTTACCACTGGATCTACCGCATGCTTCAAGTTCAGTGCAGCTTTACACAGGCTCTCTTGGTGCAAAATGCAGTGGAAAGATGACATGATTAGGATGGCCTTTTCTGATCTTATTTTCAATGAGTTTCACCATACACACATTTTTTTTCTGTTAATGTCTGGGCACTGTCTGTTGTCATGTTTGCCAACTTATCCCATGATACAGCATTTTTATCAACACAATTGACCACATATTCAAACAAATCTTGACCTGTTGTGCTTTTCAAGGGCTTTAGTGAAAGGAGCTCTTCTGTGACATGAAAATTCTCATTCACTGCACGAATGAAGATGAGTAACTGAGCAGTGTCTTGGATGTCAGGACTCTCATCTAGAGCTACAGAGTACCACATAAAATCTTTGGTAGCATCCCTCAGCTGTTGAGTCTACTCGTTACTTATTACATCAATGCGTTGTACAATAGTCTGTCTTGATAATGAAATGCTTTCAAATTTACCTTTCACTTCAGAGCACACAATGCTTGTGCAATCCATCATGCATTATTTTAGAAACTCCACCCAAGAATGGTTAGTTATTTTTTGCAAGATTATATGACAATGGTATGTAACTTATCGGGTTCTAGGGACCATATCTTGTTCATAGGTTTCATTTTTGGCATATTTTCTACAGCTAGATGAATTTATGAATAAATCTTTTCGATATAGACTCAAAGATTGCCTATCTTCTTTAATTAACCACTTCATATTCAGTTGTGTACAAGAGAAGACTACTGGTATGGACATGTGATGTATATGGATGATGATTGCAGTGGGAAGAAATACCTGCAGATGCTGGTGAAAGGAAGCAAAAGTGATTAGATCTAACCTCAAACACTGAAGCTTACAGGGATGTGACGAAGGAGCTCGACTTGAGAGGACCCATTCAACTCATTGTAGAGTGACAATGATGATTCATGGAAATGTTGAGCTAAATATCTAATCTAGTAGACTCTTTTGTCCTTTGCAAAATATCAGATAGATGTTGCTTCAATGCATTCACCATTCTGACTACTGGGACCATACTTCATATTCATATTGTAATATTTCAATAAATGAAAGATATTGTTTATAAAGTTAAATATGACTATTGAGTAGTTCACATTGATTGTTAGAGATGTAATGGATATTTTTACTTGTTAAAACATCACATGCTTCCCACAGTTTTGTATAAATAATTTAGTGCTTTTTTTAATTGATCTAAATGGCATTTTAATTTGATGTGAATTTAGTCTGTAAAATTATCTTCCAATACGAGGGACTTGGTAGCTAGTCCACTGCAGGTTTGATTTTCTGCCAAATTAACTAAACTAAGAGCAAATTCTTTTTTTCAATGCTCATGGGCTTTCATTACCATATTTCTACATTTATCAACTCTGGTATATCTCAAGGTCCTCTTATGTCACCCATCAGTACATTTATAACCATCTAGCTATTAATGCTAAAGATGGTCAGTAGCTCTGCTTGTGTACTGATTTGGTAACCCATTCAACCCTTGCTAGCCAGGAAAACATGTTAAATCCTGATGATAATGTTGATGATGCTCAAAATCCCATGAAATATATATTGATCGAACGATTAAAATCGCCAAGATCATTATTAAAATGTGTATGGCAGTTAAGATATTTATGGAGATCCTCCAAACTTCCAGATTAATGGAAAACATTCATATTACTATAAATTGCAATCACTTTTTTTTTTACAACTTCTAAAGTGTGGATTTTTATGTTATACTTTCTTGCTAGTATCTATTTTTAACTTTTTGATGTCAGCACAAACAAAACTGGCTCTGGTTATATGAAACAAAACCACCCATTTTGAAGGGTTCCTATTTAAACTAATATCTCCAAACATAATGTTTTATATGAACCATATGTTAAATTACTATCTTAGTAAAGAAATAATTAATAATTTCAGTAAATCCCTCCAAATTAATTGAAATCATAGATAATAGAATTAACAATATCTCTATAAGCTGGTTCACCACTAAAACTGCATCCCCATTCCCAATAGAGTATAAGATGCAGTTTATGCTTAGTAGAGCAGTATAACATCTTATATCTCTCACATGATATCTTAAACCTTTAGTATTTACTATTGTATTTTCATGGTAAAGGATTTACCCCACATAATTATCTTATAATATGGAATCTATGAGATTTTGATATTATTTATTTTGGAAAAAATTCCATAACATCAGTATGAACAGGAAGAGGTGAGAAAATTCTGGCTGGATAAGGCCGGTTTATATGCTAATGGGTTAAACAGGGCCAACATTTTATCCATGAGCTGGCAAATTTCTCCTGGAAAATGTTTAACTGTAGACTGAGTAACCACTCTTGTTATTCCACACACAGATCATTGGCCTCAGCCACTCAGAAGCACAGTATTATTTCACATAGTATTTTATTAAATATTTGACCCCTATTGGCTCCTCCACAATATTATCTCCTCCATCCTTTATTAATGACAAGTAGACTGATTAATTGAAATCATAGATAGTACAATTAACAGCATCTCTTTCAGCTGGTGCATCACTAAATCTACCCCACCCCCATTTTCCAATAAGATGCAATTTATGCTTAGTAGAGCAGTATAACATCTTATATCTCTGTGGTGATATCTTAAACAGAAGGCTTCAGACTATTATAACCTATCCAACCCATGCCAACAAGGATTATAGACATAAGACAGCAATGATGATGATATATATGATCTCTCTTATCCTTTATTAATGACAGGTAGACAGATTATTTCTATAAAGTCTTCATCTCACCTACTATAGCTTGGCAGCCTACTTTGCCATATACTTTATGAGCTGACTAATAAAAATTGAATTATTTGATATGTCTCATGTTTTGACCTGTTGATTGCTGCGTAAATTTTACACAGCTACAGTTGCTGTGCCGGTTTTTTTTTCAGTAAAATGACTATTTTGATTGACAAACATCACATCAATAAACTATTAATTCAATATAGCTTTGAAGTTATGAACTGTTGGAAAAGAGTTCATAAATTTGAAGTTATGAACTATTGGAAAAGAGTTCATAAATTTGAAGTTATCAACTGTAGGAAAGGAGTTCAAACATGTTAGGATGCGTTATCTCATCTGTGGCACTGGAACGCATATATGTTAGGATGAGTTATCTCATCTACGGCACTGAAGAGGTTAATTTCCTAAAGTTCTATCAAAGTTCTTCCATTAATTTTTCTGCTAGCTGTTGGAGTAGTGAGGGCATGAATCATAAGATGAAATCTAGTAATTAGTATTTTTTTTTTCCAGTTTATACATTCAAACGTATATCCTCATCCAAAGATTATTATTATTGCTGTTTTATGTCTATGATCTATGCTGGTATGGGTTGGATAGGTTGTCTCAGTCTGAGACTAGATGTCTTGTTTATAAATTCCATTTTTGAATGCCAACCACATTACAGAATGTACTTGGTGCATTATATCATGGCACCAGCACTACCACTTGATAGTGTACTGGGTGCATTTTATTGAGGCACCAACACTACCACTTGATAGTGTGTACTGGGTTCATTTTATTGAGGCACCAGCACTATGTATGTATATAGAAAGTTTATCACAGTTAATTGGTGGAAACAGAACACTGCAATAACAACATAACATTGGTTAATGTTTCCAATATCAAGAATATGCTGTAGTAGATTATTTGTATTTAGTGGCAACTATTTCACATATAAAATTGGTCAATATAGCCAAAGTTGTAAAGGAAATAAAATCTTTAGTATGAAAATTTTTATTCAAATCGATAACCAGGTGCATAAATTAATGTAAAAACATTGTATAATAATTTAAAAGAGAAGTTTTTTTTTTCTTCAAACATTTGTTTATAGGATCTAATTATGTTGTCCATAGTTCAACAAACTTTCAATACATAATCTATATCATCATCTTTTCGTGATTGTAAAAATTTATTAAGTTTTTTGTTGGCACAGCTTTCTTCTTCAACATTCTGTTCTTCTGCAGTACACTGTTGCTTTATCAAGACTGCAGTTTGTGAGTTCTTTGTGTCATGAAATGACTGCATTCTCTGAAAAGACTCCTTGTCAATGTCTTCAAAACAAAAGCTGTAATCCAAGTTCTAAATTTTATTGAACAATTTTAGTCTCAAAGCCTTGGAAATCATCAGCATATCATCATCATCATCATCATCAACAAGTTTACATTAATTATTTCATGCTGGTTCTTGGTCTAAATGCCAGTTTCTAAAATCAATACACTGTATTGCTGCATGATGTAAGAGGTGACTAAAATAGTTGACATCAGGAAGGGCATTTGGTTGTAAATCACAGCAACAAAATGCCCTGTCCAACCCATGCCAGCATAGAAAAGCAGGCATAAAAATGACTGAAGCCATCATCATTTAACGTCCATCTTCCACACTAGCATGGGTTAGACGGTTTTGTTCCATCACCACCACAAGCAGCAGCCCATCCATGCTTTACTATTCCTGCATATATCCATTGAAACATGCTCGCTTTTTTTCTCCAGTTTTTGTATTTACTGAGGACTAAGCCTTGCTGAACACCTACCTGCACATTGAATTCCTCACTAAATTCATTACCTACTATCACTTTGCTGACTACACTTGTGCACATGGCTTGTAGAAACTTCCAGTTATCTTCTGTGTCATACATGTCTATTTCCTCGTCTTACCGTATGCATTGGGCAGAGCTTTTCTGAACCTATATTTAACAGAGAGGTCTTTTAACTTCCACACCCTCCTTTCCAGATTTTCCTGCTTTTCTGATTTCATTTAGTTCTTATTCAGATGTCACTGATAACTAATTTATGTTGGGGTGGGTGCATTCTTTGGGAAAGGCTATAGCATTCATAACTCTGTCAATCCTATTTTCTAACAAGTAAGGAGTCAATCTGGCTTGTGTGTTTGCTTGATTTATAGATGATTAAGTGGCGAGCTGGATTTCTAAAGTTTGTATTGCAAATAGGTCATTTACATCACAAAATTCCAGGAGTCCTAAGACATATTCATAGTCACCATGTACTGCAAAGCTGTCATGACATTGATCAACATGTCCATTGAAGTCACCAACCAAAATGATAGTTTCTGTCATCTGTTGCTAAGGGTCATCTGTAAGATTTTCTCATAGAAACGGTATTTTTGTTCTTTAGATATTCTTGATTATGGTGCATAAGTAGAGATAACTATTGTCATTCTGTTGTGCATGACCATTCTGAGCTTGATAATTTTTACATTTGCTCTATTACATTACCTATCCACATCTCAGCTCATAAAATGCCGATTCCATTTATCCCATCATTACTTCCTACTCAGAAGAGCTAATATTTATGCTGTCTGTAAGTGAGGAGTCTAGTTGATGCTCTCCTCCATCTCAACTCTTGAATAAGACACCCATTCATTCATGTAAGAACCACCATAATTTCACTGGATCTACCTTTAAATGTGACAACATTAAGAGTGGTAGCCCTGAGCTGTGTTACCTGGCAATAGTGACTTATTCGTCTACTGGTTGCAGCTTTCTCTAGCTAAAAGGGAGAATGGTAGTGTAATTGCTTAATGATGGTTGAAGGGTTCTCATACATGACTAGATCAGCCAATCCACTACTCTGCATAGCACTAACATGATTAGTATTAGTCCTGCATTCACAATTAGTGTATAAGTTGTAAGTTGTGCTTTCAATGATCCTTGGCTGGATGCCCTTCCAATCACCAAATACTTTATACGATGTACTGGGTGCATTTTATCATGTCACCAGCACTAGAAAGGTTATCTGACAATTTAAGGGTCCTCTCTAACAAAAAATAGTGCTGACTGGCACTGTCCATATCCTGGGAAGGGCATTATCAATTTAAATACTTTGGAACGGCATTTGCTGTGGTTTATGCCCTTATAAGATCATTTGTATGACAGTTGATTGTAAAATGTGTCTTATCAAATTTTGCATCAAGTGTCAGGTTGACACTTAGCAAGATATGGGAAAGAAGCAGGACTCAAAAGAAGTTTCAAAACATAATAATAATAGCCACATTGTCACTCAAAGGCCAGGAGTTTCATGCTTACGTGCACTTTGCAAAACTAGTGTTTGTAATTAAGCAGCCATGACTTAATAGGTAGGGTGGCCTTACACAGGAGAGGTGATTGCCATTGAGAACCAGCAAAACCTAATATATATATATATATATCAATATATATATTGATATAGATACACACATATGCACACACGCACATATATAGATAGATAGAGAGAGAGATACATATATACATACATTAAAATCTCCACCCATTCTTTTATGTCTAATTTCCATTTGTTACAATACACATCCTCCTGCCTACACATATACGGACTTGTATTACAGCCTATCATACACAAAAGTAAAATATTATACTTTGAATAAAATATATGTTTTAGATAGAACACTTGCTGTGAGGTGTGGTGTAAACTGTCTCCTTGAAATGAGTAGAAAATAATACTTATAGTATATGTGTGGCAGATTATTACAATTCAGACAACCAGTTGACAAACAGGTCATATTACTAATGTCAGAATATAAAGCTGTTGGTTATAGACCTGATGTATGTTGGTGTTGTAATTGTATAATGTGGGAACAGACATGGCTGAGTGGTCAGGAAGTTCACTTTGCAAATCATGAGGTCCCCAGTTTGATCTCATTGCATGACATCTTCAGCAAATATTTTTACCAAAGCCTTGGGAGTTAAATTGGGCAGATGGAAACTATGCAAAAACCCTTTAGATGGTTTGCACCTGTAATTCAAAGGTCCAGTCTTTTATTTTAAGGGTACACATACTTGAGGAATATTCACCACTTCATTTGTATTGTTGATGTAAATCTAATGATTTTGAGAAAGAACTGAGTGTCAAAGATCCTTGGGGGTTAGGGGTTGGCTAATGATGAGCCTAATAAATGTAGTGGGTTCTTTAAAAAAAATATGATTCTTTAAATTCCATGAATTTTGTGGATTTATTTAGAACTTGATTTATTGGGATTTCTTTTTCTTTTTTACAGTTTTCACCAGTCTAGCCAAATATCTGGCATGGTGATAATGAGTTTAAGGTGCTTGAGTACTGACCACAGGGTCATGGGTTCAGTCCCAACTGTTACAGCCATTGTGTTGCATTCTACGTTACCTGACTAAAGTGAAACATGTTCCAGCTTTTACTTGCATGGTTGAGTTGTAAGCAGTAGCAAATACATTTATCTGTTTGAGAAGTAGTTAGAATTGATCTCAAAATACTTAACTTCATGGAGGAGATAACAAATATACACTACAAGTGAAGGGAAGTTGTACTGCAAGGGATCAGTGCAAACCATGCAAGCATGGAAAAGTGTGTGAAAAATGATGATGATATATAAAAGCACCCAGTACATGCTGTAAAGTGGTTGGTATTAGGAAGGTCTTCCAGTCATAGAAGGTTTTCCAAACAAAGGGTTACGAAGACCCTTCAGTTTATGTCAAATGCCCAGAGCATCAATAATACAAATTAAAATCTATATTTATTTACAGAGAGAGAAAGAACGATATATCGTTTGAGAAACACATAGTATTTTGTACATATATATAAAGCATAGAATATTTAGGAAAAACTTCTTATTCTACTTTCTTTACGGTAGCATTTCATAGTTCATAAACAGAAGCAATGAAATGGTACCATCAGCAAAATAAGAACTTTTACACCTTAAAATATATACTTTTTCCTGAATATTATGTGCTTTGTGTATATGTATAAAGTACTGTTTCTTAAACGATCTCTCTCTCTCTCTCTCTCTCTCTCTCTCTCTCTCTCTCTCTCTCTCTCTCTCTCTCTCTCTCTCTCTCTCTCTCTCTCTCTCTCTATATATATATGCCTGGAACGTCGTCCCCCATCCCCCACTCTCAAGCCTGAAACTAATATTAACATTTTGTACCGCTTCTTCTCTTCCACGTTGTTTTTTTGTTTACTGTTTCAACTATAATCTTATAATATAAAACCACCAATTTCTCTGTCTGTCTGTCCGACAGTGGAAACACGTGCGCGCGTGCGAATGTTTTTTGCGCACGCATAGAGAGAGAGTGAGAGTGAAAGAAAGAGACAGACTACAAGAGAGGGGAATTGAGGAGTGCTACAGAAACATATATACATTTCTGTGTGTGTGTGTAATATATATATACACACACAGAAATATATATACATTTCTCTGTGTAATATATATATATATACACACACAAATATATATACATTTCTGTGTGTGTAATATATATATATATACACACACAGAAATGTATATATATATTACACACACAGAAATGTATATATATATACACACAGAAATATATATACATCCCTTAGCTACTGTACTGTATCTGTTGCTATCTCTCTCTCTCTCCAGCTATCCCTCTCTTTTAGTCTGTCTGTTTCTCTCACTCTTTCTCTTTGTAACACACTAACATTCCTCTCCTCTATCGCTGTGACGAATGGGGAGATGGAGGAGAGAGTCACTTCGTCACTTCATCTCTGTCTTTCTTTCTCTCCCCTCTCACTCCCTCATTACGTACAGACATTAGGGCAGTGGATTGGCAGAATCTGTAGAGAGTCGGACACCATGCTTCATAGCATGGAGTTACGTCCCTTTACGGTCTGAGTTCAAATACCGCCGAGGTTAACTTTGCCTTTCATCCTCACGGGGTCGATAAAATAAAGTACCAGTAATGTACTGGGTAATTGCTGGCCTTGTGCCAAAAGTAGAAACAATTATTAGAAACATTGCTTCATTTTTACATATCTAAGCATTAGTAAAATAACTAATAATTTCAAAAGTAATTTTTCAATTCCAATTGTTATGAACAGCAAAACATTAATAATAATTTTATTCTAAGAAATATATATACATTTCTGTGTGTGTAATATATATATATATATATATACACACAGAAATATATATACATTTCTGTGTGTGTAATATATATATATATACACACAGAAATATATATACATTTCTGTGTGTGTAATATATTTATATATATACACACACAGAAATATATATACATTTCTGTGTGTGTAATATATATATATATATATACACACACACAGAAATATATGGGCATTTCTCTGTTTGTCTGTCTGTCTGTCCTTCCCTAAAACTCAAATGTAGGTGCTACAGAAGTATTACCTTCCCCTTCCTTTCTCCACTTTGGTACTACCAAGAGAAACACTGTCGCTATAGAAACATTACCTTCCCCTCTCCACTGACTTTGGTCACTGAGGCCGAAGGAATCGCTGGTTGCTATAGAGACACCTTGCACAAGCCAGAAGTAACCAGTTTGAGGCGGTTCTGACTTGACACCATGCCAAGTCTACTTATAATATATAATGGGCATTTCTCTGTTTGTTTGTCTGTCTGTCCGTCTGTAAAAAATGCCAAGGAAACAAATAGACGCGGTTTCAAATCTCTGTGCTTTTCAAATTCATTACATTAATCTTTATTTATACGTTTCGCTTTATGAGTGTTTCAGCTTATCATTATATATAAACGTTTCTATTTCCATCGTTTTATCGTAAACGTTTATATATTTCCATCGTTATATATCATAACGTTTATATTTCCGTCACTAATCTCTTTTTCTCCTTTTTCGTTTTAACATATATTTATTTCAAAGATTTCACCGTATAGATAACATATATATTTATACATGCATAAAAGACACACCGAGAGACGGTGAACATGTGGTGCCGAAAACATTTCTCATCCAAATCTCAACAATATCAGTATATACACTAGATTTGCTAGCAGAAAACCGCCCACGAGTGGTTTTCTGCTAGTCTATATATATAAAACTGAGGATGTCTGTGTGTGTGTGTGAGTTTGAATCCCTAAAAGTCGAGAAGCACCCAACCGACTGTTTTCAAACTTTACACATGTAATACTTATGTTTCAGGGAGTGTTCTGAGCAAAAAAAATTTCAAATTTCCATGCCCTAGGGACCGCATTAGGCGATTTAGCGATCTCTCTCTATAATTCTTAGTCTTTCTCTTTTTAGATAGATACATACATATAACGTCGCGCCCTTATAATATCTGTCTGTATGCCTGACTGTCTGCATTACGTCACTTCCCTGGGGATGTCTGTCTGCGTGTGTGTGTGTGTGAGTTTGAATCCCTAAAACTCGAGAAGTACCCAACCGACCTTTTTCAAACATTACATATGTATTACTTATGTTTCAGGGAGTGTTATGCACATAAAAAAATTCAACTTTTTGATCCCCTAGGGCCCGCATTACGTCAGACTGATTTCTTTGAAATTGTAACTATGTAATAGTCAGTCTCTTCTTCATACCGTGAGCAAAGAAAATCCAACTTTTTTATGGCCTAGGGCTCGCATTAGGTGAAAAACTTCATTTTTTCAGCTTTTTAGGGCTTTTTTGAGGTGTTACGTCAAGCCGATTTTCCCGAAATTTCAAGACATATTATGCACATAAAAAAATTAATTTTCTTGATCCCCTAGGGCCCGCATTAGGTGAAAACCTGCATTTTTCCTGCTTCATCGAGGAAAATCTTAAAGATTATCCAGCCATCAGAGTATTCGGTTTATTTTTTCTTTACATATTGTCCAGGCATGCAGTTTTTCCACGATTAGGTCTGTTGGCAGCCCGCGATCAAAATAGCTCATCCCGTGCAACGCCAGGTACCACTGCTAGTATATATATATATATATATTCTAGCATTAAAGCCTGGCGTTGCTCGGGGTCAGTAAGTTACCAAAGTTAGGTTGCACCATCCATTTTATGGCAGCACTTTTTTGTCTGCCAGGCACTGGGTGAATGAATTGCAGACCTGGACTGCCGAAGCAGGAGCTGCGCCAGCAGTGACAATTGTAGTTTTGCCTATGGATATTATCTCTGCAAAGAAGTGTTGAAATTTATTGTTTCACAGTACTTGCGCAACACGCGCGTAGACGATGCCAGCCAAACAACAGAGCTGCGATGGAGTTCTGCATGGTTGTCTAATGTGTGTTTTCTAAATTTAAGACAGTAGGGAGGGGTGTGATATGGGGGAGAGTTAGCTGCTGTTTCTAGTAGGTTTAGTGACCTCATAGAGGATATTATTGTGTAGAGTAAATAAACTGATACTTCTTTCTTCCACGTTCGTTGAGAGATGTTTTAAAAAAGATTTATTACTATTTTTTTCGTTGTTGAATAAATTTATCTGTTGCTTTTGAATAATTGTTGTTTGATATGAAATGTAATAAGTTCTCTTCGTTGTCATTGAAGTAAATAAATGTTTGACCGTTCCACACTCAAAAACAAACGTTCTCTCTCTCTCACTCTCTTCTCTCTTCTTTCTTCCAAGTTCCTAAAGGAAGTTTGTAAGGAGGGGGTGTAAGCGTATTTAAGAGAAAGTTGCAGCATGTATGTAGTTTTATCAAATTTTAAGGGGAGTAGAGAGAGGATTCTGATTGTATTAGAGGGGTAAAACATCATGTATTTAGTTTTATCGATTATTTCCGTAATTGTGCGTGAGTTGGAAAAAAATAAATAGGTGTTGACCTCAGTTAGACCATTTACAACATTCATACAGACTTTGAGTCGAATCGGTTTGAAATTGTGCACATGTATAAACATGGAACATGCACACACACACACACACACACACACACACACACACACACACACACAACAACAATCTGCCTTTTATAGATAACTAGCATTAAAGCCTGGCGTTGCTTGGAGTCATAAATTTAAGACAGTAGGGAGTGGTGTGATATGGGGGAGAGTTAGTTGCTGTTTCTAGCAAGTTTAGTGACCTCATAGAGGATATTATTGTGTATAGTAAATGAACTGATACTTTTTTCTTCCACATTCGTTGATAGATGTTTTAAAAAAGATTTATCGCTATTTTTTTTGTTGTTGAATAAATTTATCTGTTGCTTTTGAATATGGGGGAGAGTTAGCTGCTGTTTCTAGCAGGTTTATTGACCTCATAGAGGAAATTTTTTCAAAATTTAAGACAGTAGGGAGTGGTGTGATATGGGGGAGAGTTAGTTGCTGTTTCTAGCAGGTTTAGTGACCTCATAGAGGATATTATTGTGTATAGTAAATGAACTGATACTTCTTTCTTCCACGTTCGTTGATAGATGTTTTAAAAAAGATTTATCGCTATTTATTTTGTTGTTGAATAAATTTATCTTTTGAATAATTGTTGTTTTGTATGAAATGTAATAAGTTCTCTTTGTCATTGAAGTAAATAAATGTTTGACTGTTCCACATTAAAAAACAAACGTTCTCTCTCTCTCTCTCCCTCTCACTCTCTCTCGCTTAAAGTTTAAGGGGAGTAGAGAGAGGATTCTGATTGTATTAGAGGGGTAAAGCATCATGTATTTAGTTTTATCGATTATTTCCGTAATTGTGTGTGAGTTTGAAAAAATAAATAGCCGTTGACCTAAGTTAGACCATTTACAACATTCATACAGACTTTGAGTCGAATCGGTTTGAAATTGTGCAAATGTATAAACATGGAACATGCACACACACGCACGCACGCGCGCACGCACGCACACACACGCACACGCACACGCACACACACACACACAGCCGCCACCACCACCACCACCACCTGCCTTTTATAGATAATGATGATATATATATATATATATACATATATCATTTAATTTGAATTGTGTGTATATATATATATATATATCATCATCATTACTGTTTAACATCGTATTTCCATGCTAGCATGAGTCAGACGGGTTGTCTACATTATGAGGCAAGTCTGACCAATTGGCCACACCGAGCCTTGCTCAAATGGGACTGCATTTTGGCCAGTTTTTTTTTACAACTGGATGCCCTTCCTAACACAAACCACATTTACAGTACGGAACTGTGTGGTCCCTTTATGAGAGAGGTCTGGCCAATTCGCTGTGCCATACTCTGCTCATAAGTAGATCCATATTTAAGAGTTGGGTGGACACAGAAAAGTCTGGTCAGTTGGCCTCACAGCACACTACTCATAGCGGAACCATATTTTGGGAGCTGGGTGGACTCGCGATGAGGTAGGTCTGGCCAGTTGGCCTTGTCAAACTTTGCTCATACCAAGACCTGTGTTTTGGCTGGGATTTTTATGACTGCTGGATGCCTTTCCTAACACCAACCACATTTACAATGTGGAACTGAGTGGTCACAGATGTAAGGCAAGTCATGCCATACATTGCTCATATGGGGCCATGTCTTGGCTGGGTTTTTACAGCTGTTAGATGTCCTTCCTCACAGCAACCATTTTTACCATGTGTGTTCCCATTATGGGGAGGGTCTTGCCAATTGGCCACACCAGACCTTGCTCATACAAGACCACGTTTTCGATGCCCTTCCTAACACCAACTACATTTACAGTGTGGTACTGGGTGGTCTCATGAGTCAAGTCTGGTCAATTGGCTACACCATACCTTGCTCATATTGGATCACATTTCAGTTGGCTGCTGCATGTCCTTCCTAACACCAACCACAGTGTGGAACTGGATGGTCCCATTATGAGGTACGTCTGGCCAGTTGGGCATGTCATACTCTGCTCATAGCAAGACCTGTGTTTTAGCTGGAATTTTTACAGTGTGGAACTGTATGTTCCTGTTATGAGGAGGGTTTTGCTAGTTAGTCACGCTGTACCCTACTCATAGCAGAACCGTGGTACTGGGTTGTCCCGTTATGAGGAGGGTCTGGCCAGTTGGCTGTGTCATGTACCCTGCTCATATATATATGTATATATCAAGCATGTTCTACAATGCGAGGACCAAAAACGTGAGGTGTTCAGGATTGCTAGGCAATGTGTCAAGGAAAACCGTGATATTGTCGGGGAGAAGTGTGTCCTTAATGATGATGGTGTACTTGACTTCATTGACGCTGATAAGAAGGTAGCTTGGAAGTGTCACTATGAAAGGCTACTAAATGAGGAGAATAATTGGGAGAAAGACAGTCTCCCCCACATCGATCCAATAGAGGGACCAGCAGTGCAAGTTGAAGGTAGTATAATAAGTAAGGCAATCAAAGATATGAAGACGGGTAAGGCGGCTGGGCCTTCGGAAATAGTTGCTGAAATGCTGAAAGCATTTGGAATGGTGGGACACACTATGGTCACCCAGAGAGTAAACCAAGTCATACAGAATGGGGTCGTTCCGAAGGACTGGCGTAGCAGCATCATCATTAACTGCTACAAGGGTAAAGGAGATGCCCTAGATAGGGGTAACTATAGAGGCATTAAATTAATTGACCAGGCCATGAAGGTCACAGAAAAAGTAATAGCGCAACTAATCAGAGAGCGAATTGAGCTAGATGAAATGCAGTTCGGGTTTGTGTCAGGTAAAAGTACCACAGACGCTCTTTTCATTGTACGACAACTACAGGAGAAGTACCTAGCTAAAAGTAAACCCCTATACTTAGCTTTTGTTGACTTGGAGAAAGCCTTTGACAGAGTCCCTCGCTCCATTATCTGGTGGGCTCTTAGAAAACTAGGTGTTGATGAATGGCTTGTGAGAGCTATACAAGCCATGTATAAAGAAACAGTCAGCAAGGTTAGAATTAACAACGAATATAGTGAAGAGTTTAGCGTAAAAGTTGGTGTTCATCAGGGCTCCGTCCTTAGCCTCCTCCTATTTATTATTGCCCTTCAGGCTATAACAGAGGAGTTCAAGACCGGCTGCCCATGGGAACTCCTATACGCAGATGATCTAATGCTCATAGCTGAATCAATGGCTGAACTAGAGAAGAAATTCCAAACATGGAAGCATGGCCTAGAATCAAAAGGCCTTAAAATTAACCTGTCTAAGACTAAAGTTCTAGTTTGTAGGAAGGAAAATAGGGCACCAGTCCCATCCGGGAAATGGCCATGCTCTGTGTAGGAAAGGAGTAGGCAGAAACTCCATTTTATGTCCCAAATGCAAAGTATGGGTGCATAAAAGATGTAGTGGGATCACAGGTAAGCTAACTAAGAACATAGATGTTATATGTGGCCGGTACTCTGGTGCAATAAGTAGCAGCAAGTGCCCACAGAATACTAGCTCATTCCATTGCACAGATGGTTCTATAGAAATAGTGGTCACCTTCCGTTACCTGGGTGACAAAATCAGCAGTGGTGGAGGGTGCTCTGAAAGTACAGTAGCTAGAGTCAGAACGGGATGGAAAAAATTCAGAGAGCTTATACCACTATTGGCCGCTAAAGGGTTCTCTCTAAAAATGAAAGGCAGGCTGTATGATGCCTGCATACGAACAGCAATGTTACATGGCAGTGAGACCTGGGCATTGTGTGCAGAGGATATACGAAGACTGGAGAGGAACGAAGCTTGCATGCTCCGCTGGATGTGTAATAGTAATATACGTGAACGGCAAAGCATAAACGAACTAAGGGAGAAATTAGGAATAAGAGGGATCAGATGCTGTTTACTCGAGAGAAGACTACGTTGGTACGGTCACGTGATGCGCATGAAAGACGACAGCTGTATAAAAAAGTGCAGGGCGATCAAAATAGACGGTAGCCACGGAGTAGGCAGACCCAGATAAACCTGGGATGACTTGATAAATTCCGACCTCACACACTTACACCTCTCCAAGACAATGTCACTGGACCGAGATCTTTGGCGCTACACAGTAATACAGAAGACCCGCCTTGCCTAAGTACAAAGCGAAACCTACAGTCAGTAGGCACCTCTAACAAAAATACACTCCGTCCCACTACCCCCACCCCATCCACACCACCCCTTTCAATGAAAAGTTATGTTGGTACCACAACATCCAGTCCAAAACAAATGGGGTCGTGTAGGTGTCATGATAAAAAAACACACAGTCCACACTGTAATGTGGCCGTGTAGGTAACACGGTAAAAACCTCCCAGTCCACACTGTAAACGTGGTTGGTGTTAGGAAGGGCATACAGCCGTAGAAAACACGCCAGACAGTCCTATACAAGCAAAACAACCAATCTTGCCTCAAGTGGGAAAATCCCCGTCCAAACCTGTGGAAGATGGACGTTAAACGATGATGATGATATATATATATATATATATATGCACGTATATACTTACAAATACTTACATATATACATACACACATATATATACACACATATATATACACACATATATATACACACATATATATACACACATACATACCTACAAAAATCTGCCTCCAGCCTTCTAATCAATTGATTATTACATTACAGTTTACCATATTACTAATATATGTAACCTGATAAGAATGAAGAAAAGTGGCAGAAGGGTCAGTCGTTACCTGGGGTTCCATTTTCTTTACATAATTAGTAGGGAATATTCACCAATGTTACCTCTGCACCAGTCACCTTCCATTGCCTCAACAGTAATCATATCTCCATGGTTAAATGTTAAATGTTCATCATCATTTTATTATCATGGTAATAATGATGATGATGGTAGTGGTGATGGTTATGGTTGTGGTGGTGGCAGTGGTCTTGATAATGATGATGATAATAAAGGTGGTGGTGGTGGTGATTGAGGTGATGGTGAAGTGGAGTAACATGAAAAACTCTCTTTCATTAAGAAATTGCAAATAGGATTGGCTTTAATTTTATACTAAAGAATGTTCAATTAGTTCTTTTATTAGTACTAATAATTGACTTCTCATTTAATCTGAATATTTCAATTAACAATTAATTATAAATTCCATAGTTCCTCCTTTCTCATTCTTTCCCCCCTCTCTTCCCCTTCTGTGTTGTCTCTTCTTGGGCTGAATGATATTCTATTTCACATTTGTTACAATGTTGTTATTTTCTTTTATACTGTTTAGTCAGAGAGGGAAGGGCAGTGCCCATGAGCCTTTTAAGGGTTTTTGAAACTGGTGAAAGAGAGGGAAAGAAAAGAGTATCTTCAAACTGGAGACTTGGCCCAAATGCTTGCAACAGAGTTACTCTGCTAAATGCACCCCAAGTATTAGGTGGCAGTGTAAACCAGGTGAAAAATGCCTTGTGGTATCTATTCCAGCTTTCTGTCCTCTGAATTTATATCCCTCAGGGAGCAATTTCGTTATTCATCCTTCCAGGGTCAATATATTAACTGGTAGTAAATTGTTAAAATTGTCAGAGCATCAGACAGGCTTGTGTGCATTATTCATTCCAGCTCAAGGGCAGTGGATTGACAGAATTGTTAGAGCATTGGACAAAATGCTTTGCAGTATTTGTTACAACACTTTACATTCTGAGTTCAAATCCTGCTGATGTCAACTTTGCCTTTCATCCTTCTGGGATCGATTTAATTGACTTTCCCTTACCACCAAAATTGCTGGCCTTGTGCCAAAATTAGAAACCATTATTTTTTCTGGCTCTTTACATCTTCAGTTCAAATCCCACTGTGGCCTACAAGTTAAACACCACCACTCAACCTTCGGGTGCTGTTGACAGAGTCCACTTTGTTGCAAGTATTCAGATAAAGTCTCTGGTTTGAAGATACCTACCTCTTTCCCTCATTCCATATCAGTTTCAAAGGCAGAGAAATGCACCCAGTACACTCTTTAAGAAAGCAGGATGATTGAGTAGAGAGAATAATTTCACCTGACTCTCACTTTTGGCTCTGGGACATTTTTCAGTCATACTCCAGTAACTGCTTCTGTTGGCAGGGTAAACTATAGAGATGGCCTGTTGGATGTGGATGCTGCATGGTGGAGAAGTTTGCTTCACAATCATTAAGTTCTGGTTTTTATCCTACTTCATGGAATCTTGAACAAGTGTTATTTACCGTAACCTTGAGTTGACCCAAGTCTTTTGAGTAAAATTGGATCAGTGAAGATGGTAGTCTTGTTACATACTGTCCTGCTAAATTTCCCAGTGAATTACATTAAGGGTACATGTATCTGTAGAATGCTCAGTCATTGCACTTTAATTTCATAAGTAGGCTGTTCTGTTGATCAAACAACTGGAACATTCATTGTCAAAACTTATGCTGGTCCATTCTATTCCTGTTGGATAAACTTTATACCATTCATACTATTTGGAATAAGTAGGAAGGAGATTGTATCTGTGGAAGGAAGAGACAGAGAATCCTAGAGATTGATAATCCAGTAACAGAAATTAACTTGAGTCAATGAGGAGGTTTTTTTCTTGGTTGCTTGATAACCCTTTCCAGCTAAATCCCAAACTAAACTCTGCTGTCTTTAATTTAGTAGTTATATTCTTTAATTCTATTAGTTTCTTTTTTTGGGAAATGACAATGTTGATGATTCATTTAAACATAATCTTATATTTAATAAAAAAAAAAACAAATATTAACACTGGTATCCAAATGGCCCAGTTAAAATCAGTCAATTCAGCAGCAACATGCGATTGCTTCTAAGGGCCTAGTCTTACCACCGCTATATCTAAGATTGTTTCCTTTAAATATCAACACACAAGTCATAGCTTTAGAAACTTTATCTAGGATCACTCTCTCCACTTTCCTTTCTCATATCACCCTGCAAACTCCTACCACACTTGTTACACACACACACCCATGGCATCATGCATATCCTCCTTTCTTCACCTATAACATTATGCCTATCACCCTTCCATCCTATTTATTACCCCTCAAATACTGTTCACTTTGACTAGTCAACATCCATCCCTCACCCACTATATGGTAAAGAGAACTCTTCAGTTACATCATAGGGACCATCACCTCTCAAGTGCTGGTGTCACAAAAATGCACCCAGTACACATTGTAAAGTGATTAGCAATAGGAAGGGCATCAAGCTGTAGAAACCATGCCTTAAAAAAGAGTTAGAGGATTCTTCAATGAATGTCAACCTCTCTAGTGTTGATGTCATGATAAAATGCACCCAGTACATTCTGTAGTGCATGAGAATGTATGTAAACATGATGCACACTCTTGCTCATCTGGAAGGTCAGTGGCACCAGTTAAGTACTGGCTAGGCCTCTGTCAAACCCATGCAAGCTGGGCAAATGAAACTTAAATGATGATGATGATGGGTTAGAAGTAGATGCTTCATATATGATGCCACTATCAATGACTCTCTTGGTCCTTCACACATTCTAAATGCTGCGAAATAGTATGATTTATCAGTATTGGATTTTTCAGCCTATTGCCTTTGAGACAATCATGGGAGTTGGGCTACTAACAATGAAGTTTCTGTCATCATTAGCAGCTTGTGTTACTGAAGTATCATTTGATGTTTGTGAAGGTACTTGGCTTTTTCAGTACTTCAGTCTTACTATCACCTGTAGTTATGCCATGAGTGTTTTGGGTTGCTTCAAAAATGTTTAGAGAGTAACTCCAGTATTCCTTGTAGTAGTGTGTAATTGAGTGTGCATATCTATCTTTTCCTTTCCAACTAATTTTTTTATTAATTTGTTTCTTTTGTAAAGCATATTTTACTATATAAATTGTATTTTTTTAAAAATATAGCAGGTTTCATATAAAACTATATTGTATCGTTTATATCATTTACAAGATATTTACCTTGAAATGTATATTTGAAATTAAGTAGACTGTTTGCTGTATGTATATATATCCATCCTATCCAACTTTTGGATGCAGCATGCCTAAATATTTATATTTAGGTTCCAGATTCTATCCTACTGCATGGTATATCGGGCAGTTGTCATTTACTATAGCCTCGGGTTGACACAAGCCTTGTAAGTGAAATTAGTTTGGAAGCCTATACTTAATCTTGTCATACAATGTGTCATGCAGAAATTTTCTAAGAATTACCGTATATACTCGAATATAAGCCAACCCTGCTATTTTATGTTTGAGAAATGGGCAAAAATCCAAACCCCATTTATAAGCCAAAGCAGTTAATCAACACATTTTTTAGATGGCGTATATAAGCCGAACCCCTCCCCATTTTACCATAAATTTTTTGGTTACGTATTTCTTGGCTTATATTCAAGTATATATGGAATGCTAAAAGTACATGTTTCTGTGGAATACTCAGCCACTTTAATATTAAATTTTATGAGCAGAGTGTTCCATTGATCAAACAATTGGAATACTCATCATCAAAACCAATGGAGGTGCATTCCTTCTTTCCTATCCAACTTCTACTAACACCAAAGCGATTGCAACTTTCTATTGATAAGATAATTCTTAGTTCTGGCTAACACCCTGTCTCTACAATAAATTACAACTAACTAAAAGAAGCAAGAATTACACACCTTACATCACCACAGGCAACACACATTCTACACCTATGAAACAAAAGTAACCAAAATGAAAAACCACTTGGACATATCAGAAGTACATTTTATTATAGCAACTTGAAATCTTCATATGTTTTTGTCACTGAGTTTAATCACACTCAGACACAACTACAACATCTCAGAAAACAACACCATTCCATGAACATTACCCCACCACCATTACCACAACACCAACACCACTGTCCCCCCCCCCCCCCCCAACACACACTTAGTCCAGACAAATATAACAAGCACTAACATACAGAAATAACAGCCAAATCAATAATCTCACTAGCCACAAACTTTATTGCACACCACCAGAGATAGATGCTGAGGAACAATTGTCATGACCCAATCTTGCTTGTTTGGACTGTGGCCACCATCAGAGAAATTACAGTCATATAAAGACAAGCTGGACAGCAGAGAGAATGTAATATGTGTAGACTGCAACACTATATACATACAATAACCCACTACATATGCTGGAGTGTGCAATGTTATTCTCAACCAGACATAAGAACTGCATATACATAAATCATTCCTAGTAATTTAATTGACTATGCTCGACCTGCTGGAGAGAACAGCCAAATCACCACCTGAATCATACTATTATAGCTTTAGTTAAGCTATATAAATAGTAAAGTTGATAACATACTGTGAATTGTTAGATTATTATTTACTGAAGAATAAATATTGTGATTCATAGGAGAAAAAAACTATCTCCAAAGTCAAGTTTATATTACAATGCATTATAGGAACTTCTCTGCTACACATATTAAATATTACTGTATACACTTGAATATAAGCTGATCTGAATATAAGCTGACCCTGTTTTATGTCTGAGAAATGGGCAAAAATCCAAACCTCATTTATAAGTCTAGACAGCTAACCAAACATTATATTTAGATGTCATGGTTTTGAAATTCTCATGAGTGGAGAATATATTTATGAAGTTTTAGTATTTTGATATTTAAAATGTTTAAAATGTCACTTAGAGTGTAGTTTATGTTTCACAACTCCATTATGTAATGATTTTTTTTACCAATTTTCGACTATTTTGAAGACCATATTCAATCAAAACACATAAAAAATAGCAAAAAAGAAATTTCACTTCCAAAGTGCAACTGGTGTAATATTCACCTTCAAAGTGAAACCAGTGTAATATTTACCTCCATAGCGAAAATATTTCAGCACCTCATTTATGTAGAATTTGAAGTTGGTGAAAATCAGCAAAATATTGACAATCCATATTTTTGTCATATATTTCTCGGCTTATATACAAGTATATACGGTAAGTTCACAGTGAATGAATACAGCTGGGAATATGCAATCACACAGTTCATCCTATATAAGTTTGCAGGTAATGTTCTACATAATTCCCTTCACCCGGAACAGTTGATTGTTATTGAAACTGATAAGGTGTTTTCATCACTTGTCCTATGCATGTAGTTAATTGTTTTTTTGGTGACTGTTCATTATCAGGGGGCAGTTTTACTTGCTTGCGATGGCTTCTGTTTGTTGGTTGAGTCACTAGAACAAAACTGTCAATGTCGAGATGAGCTGGCTTCAATCTATTGATGGAAACCGTGTCCGGTTGTCCTACAATCAGGAGTTGAAATGACGTGTCCCCTGGAAGAATCACTTTATGTGGTCCATCATAAGATGACTGAAGGGGTTTTCACTGTGCATCACAACCAATGAACACAAACTTTGCTTTTTGAAGATCATTTGGAATAGAGAATTTTGGTGTATCGTGCGTTGACATGGGGGAGGATGTAACTGGCCTATGATGTCTCTCAACTCTTCGTGATACTTTTTAGCATCAGGGTCTGATTTCATGTTTGGAATGAATTTACCAGGTTTCAGTAAGAGGAGTGCCATACACCATTTCTGCGGATGAAGTATTAAGGTAATGCTTTTGAGCAGTGCGAATTCCCAACATCACCAATGGAAGTTGGTTGATCCAGTTAGGCCTGTTAAGTCTAGTTATGAGGGAGTCCTTCAAACGGTCATGGAATCACTCTACCAAGCCTTTGGCTTGGGTTGATAGGCTGTTGTGTGTTTCATGTTGATGCCAAAAAGTTCACACATGTCATTCCACAGCTTTAAGGTGAATTGAGGTCCACGGTTCGATGAGATGTTGTCCAGGATGCCAAAATAGGTGACTCAGTTTGTAATTAAGGCATGAGCAGTTTCTTGAGTTTCTGTGCTACAGGGAGTTCCACAATGGTTAGTAGGTATGAGTAACCCAGTGAAGGTGGTAGGGACCAACGAGGTTGATGTTGACATAGCCAAAATAGGCCTGTGGAGGTTCATAGCTGCTGAGAGGTTATTTGGTATACTGATAGATTTTGGTTTGTTGGCAGAGGATACAGGTTTTGGTCCACTCTCTGCTTTGCTTGGCCATAGTGTGCCAGACAAATTTACATGACATCAGGCAATGTGTGGTTCTGGTATCACAGTGACAGAGAAAGTGTATGATGTTAAAAACTTTTCAACACCAGGCTGATGGAACAATTCATCTGGGCTTCCCAGAGTATACATCGCAAAGGAGGGTTAGTTCATTGGAGCTAAAATGTATATCCTGCATGGAAATGGAAGTGATAGTAGTGTGGTAGGTCCTGACATCATCATCTGTTTGTTGAGCTACAGGCATAGCTTCATAGTGGAGAACCTCCATCATCAAGGCTATGTAGATGTCAGAGTCAATAGGGGCTCTAGAGAGTGCATCTGCAAATACGGTGCTTTTTCCAGAGATATGCTAAATATCAGTAGTGTATACAGAAATGGCTGATAACTGTCGCTGTTGATGTGCAGGCTGTGACTCTGATAGCTTGTTTATAGTGAAGATGAGTGGTTTGTGAATCGTGAAAGTGTCAGACACCTAAATGGGTAGCTAGCAGTTCCTGAGATTCATCAAATATAGCTGAGGCTATGATAAAGACATGCTTAAGATATCACACAGTGAACTCAAACCTGGAATCTCAATAATTGCAAAACAAACTTCTTAGCCTCACTGCCATGCCTTCATCCAAGACAACTTTTTATTATCAGATTTCTAATGAAAAGCACTGCCTATTTTTTGCAAATAATCAAGAATTTGAAGGGGTTTAGTAATAGAACTAACTTCTCATTATTAAGTTGGTTATTGGAACATAAATTAACAAATGTTTTTACATAGAATTATGATGGAAGCTTTTTGGATAAATATAAACATTTAAAAATAAATCCATTTTGTATCATAGAACCTTGGACAGCTTCAGCCAGTTTGGTATAAAAAATGTTGAACACTCAAACTGTATTATATCATATGCTGTGATCTGCAATCTATAATTAACCACAGTCAATCTCTGGTATTTGAACCTATCAAACAACAATGAACATAAGCTAAAAATGATAAACAATGCATACAAATTGTAGACTTTTCTATTGCACCTAATCTGTCCAAATAAACTTCACCTTTTAATCAAGGTGATGATTCAGGGGTTGAGCATGAGACTGGGTTGTAAACACCTAAACTGACAATAACACTTATTAAGAAGTGAGCAGAATTGTTTGTTTGAAAATAACTAGGGTATAACAAGTGTTATCGTAAATTTAACATGGTGTTGGTTGGAGTAGATTTTATCCATTAAAATCTTTTATTCACAGTTGTATAAAAATATAATAATATAATGCTTACAGAATGAAAACACAAACACATATATATATATATACAAATATAAATGCATAAAAGAGAGATAAAAAACATTAAAAAAATATAAAAGAAAAACATTAAAAAAAAGAAGAAAAAAGTGTGTGTGTGTGTTGAGAGGAGCAATTCACCACCAAGTGCAACAATTGGCAACACATCACAACATAAGGGTCAACTAAACACTTTGAGGCAAGCCAATATGCCTGCAGCATTGCCAGGGGTGATGGTGAGGCTAAGGCACTGAAACAGTCAGGCACCCTCACGGGCACCACCTGACTTCTCAGTAAGGCGAACCACCAGCGATGACAAAAACTTCACTGTCAACAATCCAGCTCCACCAAATGTGTTGAAATGTGTTCAGTATATATGTACATATGACATGAGTAACTTTGAATGAGTAACTATTTACAGGGTTACAAAGGGTTAGTCCCGAGGACCTTGTGACTGGATTGCAAACTTCTTATCATAATAATATGACTAAAGTTAAGAAATACATTGTGTGTATGTGTAAGTGGGTGTACATTTTAAAGAGTTACAGGCAGATAAATATATATATATATATATATATTATATAATAATAATAATAATAATAAATTTGAAGACTAAAATCCAAAGAGGGCTCGATAAGGATAAATATATATCAAATATATAAGAACTGTGGAGCAAATATTTATTAAAATAAGAGATTAAAGTTTAAGCAAAGAATCGCTGCTTTCACCCTTAAAGCGCCGATTCTTTGCTTAAACTTTAATCTGTTATTTTAATAAATATATATATATATATATTAGGGTGAAGGGTGCGTGCATGCAGTGCATGCGTTATAGAATCTTGAGTTGATCAATTGCGTCGGTTGAAGCAAGCAGAATTTTGGCTTCTTACTAAAACGTATAGACACAAAAAAAGATAACACACACACATACTAGATAACACTACATGTGGTTTAACCGGGAGGGTCATTTAGAGGGAATTGGCTGGTGGGGTAAGGCTGCACAGCCCCACTTTCTGCCATGGCGATTGGACTGCATGTCCTACTTTTCAGGTTACCCTTCGCCACATATATATATATATATACAAACACATGTGGTGTATTATTATGGTTGATACCAGTATTAATCATCATCGTCATTTTATGCCTGTTTTCCATGCTGGCAAACATTGGATGGGTTGTCATGGTCTTCATCTGTACTGTTCAGGGGAACCATGTCTTGCATATACGTTCCATATTTGGCATGATTTCTATAGCTTAATGCCTTTTCTAATGCCAACCTATTTACTGAGTGTACTAGGTGCATTTTATCATAGTACCTGGACTACCACTTACAAAGTTTACTGGATGCATTTTATTGTGGCATTAACACCACAACTTACAGAGTTCACTGTGTGCATTTTATCAT